>CAUYTI010037210.1:0-22405 GCA_963575145.1 Galago senegalensis | reverse complement strand
CTCAACCATACACCTGGGGTGCCCCTTTAAATAGTCCTTGGGTGGTCTACCAGGTTTGAGGGGTCCAAATCAGTTGTCCCAGTCAGCACCCGTTTCAGGTGGAAGAGTTCAAATGTCTCTGGGAGCTAGATAAGAGGGGTCAGCTTGCATTTCAGATATAACTTGCTCCAGTGCTCTGTGAGGGCAGCAGGACCCACCTGGCAAATGAGTTAGTTTGGGAAGGTTAATACCTCCTTCTCTACATTGCACCCAGTCATTTGTAATCCCCCAGGTCTGTGGTCCTATTTATTCCAGTAGGCCACTGCTCCTGGGGTTTACCTGGCACAATCAGCCAGAAGTCTGAGTTCAGCAGGGGGGCAGGGGGGTATTGCCTGTTTAAATTAGTCTTCTGTCCGGCTAGATTTCTCTGTAAGTCAGTGGTTGTATTCAGCTTTAAACTCAGGAGTCAGTTCTAGCCTCTGCCCGCCCACTGCCTTTGTCTCAGCCAAATTAGCTTCCTGAGGGCAGGTGCTCCACCCCACCGGTTGCTGCTGTGCAGGATGGCTTGCTGCTCGGGAGTTTCTGCACTGGTGGCCCGGAGCTGACTCCCCTCTCCTCACGCCCCACAGTCAGCACAGAACAGCACCAGCCATTTCCCCCTCCACTTCTCTCAAGGAGATGCCCGAGAATCAGGACTCCATAGGTAATAAACCTCCAAATCTCGGAGTGGGTGGGTGGGTACTCCTCGGAGTTCAATGTTGCAGATGGGGAATATATACAGGTTTATACAGTTTTACAGTTTTATGTCTGGCCGGAGGGTGCCGGGGCACGCCAGCAGGGGTAGGAGGTCCAGTTTTTAGGGGTTCTCTCCTGTGGAATAGAGTGGGAGGAAGTTAGAACTTTGCGCGCTTGTTTGCATGGAGTAAACTGTGCGAGCCCTTGTTGTGGGAGAGGGGATTCCCGTCCGCTTGGTGGTGGATTTTGTACCTTTTCATTGTATTTTTGGGGTAACAGCTTGCTTCAGCAAGGTTGAAGTACGCTCTTCAATCTTCTCTCTTGTCTTTGCTCCAAACCATCGCTAATTTGCTAAGCTTCTGTCCTTTCAACCTCCTTCTGGATGGGAGCTTCTGTAAAAAGCTGGCTGCAGTTTGCCATCATGGCTTTGCCCCCCAATCCAACTTTTTTGGAAGAAAATGTGGAGAAACCTTAAAGAACTCAACTTCTATCTCTCATATGATCCTGCAATCCTATTCCTGGGCATCTCTCCAGAAGGACCAAAAAAAAAAAAATAATAATAATAAGTTTTCTTATAGAAACACTTGTACTAGGCTGTTTATTGCAGCCCAATTTACAATCATTTAAATGTGGAACCAACCTAAATAAAATTCTAACCTGAAATTCATTGGTAAGCTATGGTAAATGTATACTATAAAATTTTATTCAGCCATCAAAAATAATGGAGATTTTACAGCATTTGTACTAACCTAGATGGAGGTGCAACACAGGAATTGAGAAGTAAAAATACTACGAATTCAATTTTGATATGAAGACAATTAATGACACTGTGGGACATGGAGGATAGGGAGACAAGTCAGAGAGGGATGCAAGGGGTGTGGCTAAAGAAAGAAAACAAAGAAAATAGTGACTAATTATCA
Organism: Galago senegalensis; assembly: GCA_963575145.1. Taxonomy (NCBI): domain Eukaryota; kingdom Metazoa; phylum Chordata; class Mammalia; order Primates; family Galagidae; genus Galago; species Galago senegalensis. The sequence continues at coordinate 20,771 of CAUYTI010037210.1, read as the reverse complement.
TTTAACTTGTATTTAATTTTGACCAAAGTACACTATGTAACATTAATTTTTAATTCAACATGTTAATATGCTGTTTAGCATATTTCATCCTCATCTAAATGTGAAATATGTTCGTAATTTTCCTTTTATAATAATATATTTTCTCCAATTTTAATATCAGTTGTATCCAGATTAAGTAGAATGATTTTGAAGTATTTCGGTTTCTATTGTCTATAAAATTGGCATAAACTTTTTTAAAAATTATCTTTTACTTTTATTTATATATAATAGTTTCTACTTTTTGAGATTTTGGAAAAATAGAATTATATGAAGACATTAACTGATCAAAGTATTTTATTTTAGACATACTTCTATCTGACAAAGTGAATGTTACAATCTTTGCATTATTACCATTATTATTGTTTAATTTTTTCTTACAACAATGGTTTGATTAATTTTATAAATTATATTCATCTTCATTCATTTTTATAAACTTTTAGTTCTCAGTCCTTATGTTAAACATTGTTATTGTCATTAAATTTAGGATTTTAAGTTTTGTGACAAAAAATTTGAAAAAAACAGAAATATAATAAGTAGATGAAAGAATAGCTAAAAAATAAAAAAAGAGAATTAACAACAACAAAGAGTGCGTTATTTCTTCCACACTCAATTTGTGCTTCCTAAATTATGTTTTGCAACCATGGCCAAGCAATTCAACATACCATTCCTTCCTTTTCAGGTCACAGATCTGTAATTCAATGGAAGAATTTTGTTTGTACCTTGTGCTGCTCTGGGATGTTACTGACAATAAATAGAGCACAATGATTGAACAATGATTTCACAGACTTAAATGGTATGTCACACAATTCCCAGTTCAACTTTTCATAATGTATTACTTCTTTCTCTAGAATAGGCTTGTTTCAGAGAGTATGTATTTTCACTGTAAGTTCCATAGAAATCTGGGGCACAGTGCCCAGGAGTGTACTTCATACCTGCAGTTAATTATGATGATCATGGTAAATATCAGCCTAACTTGAAATTTCCAAGAATCCTGAATATCACATTAGGTATGTCTAAAGTTTTGGATTATTGTCCACAATGCACATTGAAGAATTATGTTGAATCACATGTAATACACAATAACTAATAAATCCTAATAATTATAAAAGAGATTCATGTGAAAGTGTGGTGATCTCCCACCACAGTTATGTAAAACAATCCTGACATACACTCTATCTGTCACTGAGGCCTTCAAGTATTGGACAATACTCAAAGTTCCCCGATAAGCTCATTTCTTAAGTAGACCTCATTGATTCATCACATGCATGACTACAATATTTCAATGCTATGGGAAGTCAAATTGGACAGAACCCCTGAATTCACATGTTAGAGACAATTCTGAGCAAGGGAAAGACAACCTCAGCCCTGATCACCAGCGTGTATCTCCTCAAATAGAAAGTGTAGTCAAGTCTTATATCTCTTACCTATAGTTCCAGATACTCTAGAGGCTGAGGTGGGAGGATCACTTCAACTGAATAGTTGAATGTCATTGTGTGCAAGTCTTTTATGCAAAATCTAGCCTGGGGGACATAATGAGAGTCAGTTTCCTGAAAATTAATCAAAGAAAGAAAGAAAGAAAAGAAAACTAGGATGGGTGGAGGGAAAAAGAGAGAGAGAGAGGGAGAAAAGAAAAGAGAATAGAAGGGAAGAGAAGAGAAGAGAAGAGAAAAGAAGTAAATTTTTCTAGGTACAGTTTTTAAGAGCAAAATTATGAGGACAGTTCAGTAGGCAGGAGTACATAAAGGAGGAAATTTATTGTGGTCAATGGGGCAAGGAGGGATCAATGAGTCAGGACAAGTTCATTTGCAGTTAATTCCTTAGGAGACTGCAAGTTGATCTGATAGGTATCAGTTATCCAGAGATGTCTAGTCCCTGGACTTGGACTCATTGGAGCAAGGGAACATTGGCCCAGATTGCAAAGTTAAACCAAAGGAGTGGAGTGTATAATCCGGATATTTTAATATGCATAAGAAATCCTGACTTGAGTCAAGAATTCACTGTGTGGACAGTTTACAGTGACTACAAGAATCTAAGATACCAAAGATTCAGAGTTCTGTAAAATCTGAAGTCTTTACTAATACAACAAGGAAAAGTCAACCTCATCCTTGATAACCCCCGGGTGTCATGGTAAAAAAAATAAATTTCCTATGAGAGAATAATTTCTCCAGTTTATGTCTAAAATAGGGGATAATTTTCAACAATAGATCCATGGTTAAATGTAGAAATTATAGCCAGACTTTGTGGCATGCAACTGTTGTCCCAGCTACTCAGGAGGCTAAGAGAAGAAAATTGCCTAAACCCAGGAGTTAAAGGTTGCTCTAATGTTTACATTCCACAGAACTTTAAAAGTGTGTGATAAATAAAATAAGTCCTTTTATTTATAACAAAAAATATAAAAATGAGAAATAACTTCAATACAAATGTGTTTCTCCATTTATTTACTGAGACAGAGTCTTGTTTTGTTGTCTTGAATAGAGTACCCTGGTATCATAGCTCACAACAAACTTCAAGTGTTCTCATAAAGCAAAGCTTTTCCCTCAGCTGGCATGTAAGGAGCCCAAGTAACATCTGGCCATTTATTATTCTTCTGAGATGGATTTCTCACTAATACTCAGGCTGGTCTTTAATTCAGAAGCTCACACATTTGAAGTGAGTAGTCCTCCCAAATTGCCAAGATGAGAGTCATGAAGAAACACCCCTGGCCACAAAACCTAGTTTGAAGAATATCCCATCTTCTATGTCTGAAGTGGTGGCTTACAATGAGGGTGGTGAGTTCAAAATTGCTAGCAGCCAATCTACAACAAAAAATTGCTGGCATTGAGGCAAGATCCTGTAGTTCAAGCTACAGGTCAGGCTATGGAAAAAGAACTGCCTGACCCCAAGAGATGGATGTTTCTGTGAGCTGTGATGTCACAGCACTCTAACAGGAGTGACAAAATGATACTCTGTCTCAAAAAAATAAAAATAAGAAAGAGAAAAGAGCATCCTACTTAAGTATATCTATGCAGTTTTACCATCTGGAATGCAGTTTGACTCTCACTGCTGCACAAAATTTCAATGGTTGTGTCAGCCTACTGACTGGAATATCAGCCATTAATATAATCAATAATGCATAAATGGGAGATCATTTCTCTCTGTCTGTGGATGGAGGGCTAAGAAATGTGCTAGATCGGGGTAGCACCTATGGCTTAGGTGGGACCTAAGCCTTGGTAGGACACTAGCCTTATATGATGAGGGTTGTGGGTTCAACCCAGCCCTAGCAAAACTGCAACAAAACATAACCAGGTGTTGCAACGTGTGTCTGTAGTCCCAGCTATTGGGAGGCTGAGGCAGAAAAATTGCCTTAGCCAAGGAGTTTGATGCTTTGAGCTGAGTGATATCATGGCACTCTACCAAGGACAATGAAGTGAAACTCTGTCTTCATAAAATATATATATATATATATATATATATATATATATAAAGGATAGATCAAGCAGTGGAAAGACACCAGATAAATTGAGAACAAAAAACAAGTAAGTATATTTAACCAGGAGTCTGTATCCCAAGACATTCCAAGATGAAGTCACAACATGGTTACATGAATGACATCACAATGGGTATTGCCCTGGGTTACCATCTTTAAGCTTAATCTTATCCCTACTAAGCATGTGTAGTTGCTATCCGGGTATGTTCTTGGGTGCAAAGTGTTCCAAAGAGGGGGGTTATTTTCTCCACACTTAATTCCTGATTCTTAAATATTGTTTTGTAACCATGGCCAGACATGGTTATAACATGGTTAACAATACTTCCTTTCCTTTTCACATGTCTGATTTGTAATCAAATGGAAGAGTGTGCTTTCTAACTACTGGTGCCCTGGGAAATTATAAAACAAGAAATCGAGCAAGTTATAGAACTAGAAATTGGACATTTATTTGACAGACCTAAATACTATGTGACACAATTCCTAGTTCTAATTTACATAATGTTGTAGTTCTTTTTCTAGAATATGCTTGTTTCAGACAGTAAATGTCTCACGTGAAGTTTCCCTCTCAATATCTGGTGAGGTACTGTGTCCAGTAGTGTACTCCATACCTGCAGTTATTTGTGATAACCATGGAAAATATCAGCCTATCTGTACATTTCCATCCATCCTGAATTCCGTGCTTGGTCTGTCTAAAATTTTGGCTTCTTGACTACAACACAACTTGAAGAGTTGTGTTGGATCACACATATAAGACACAATAACGAAACCTGATAAAGATAAGATATTCATGTATAGTTGTGGTGATAACCCACCACAGATATGGAAAACAGTCCTGAGATACGCCCTATTTGTCACTTAAGATTGGGAATTCTACAATCCTGAAAGTCCCTGATAAGCTCATTTCTTAAGTAGAGTTCAATGATTCATCCCACACATGACTACAATATTTCAATACTCTGGGCAGCCGATTTGGGCAGATCCACTGATCTCTCATGTTAAAAAGAAGGCTAAGCAGGAGAAAGGCAACCTCAGACCAGATTACCACAGGTTTCTACTCAATTAAAATGGGTAGTCAAATGTTATATCCTTTACCTATATTTTGAGCCACTCCAGAGGCAAAGGTAGGAGGTACACTGTATCCAAAAAGTTGGATGTCATCGTGTGCAAGGCTGAGATCATACAAAATCTATCCTGGGAAATATAGTGACAGTCTGTCTCATGAAAATTAATTAAAGAAAGAAAAAAGGAAGGAAGGAAAAATAAGGAGAGAGGGAGGGAAGAAGGAAGGAGGAAGAAGGAATCACTGAGTCAGTACAAGTTCATTCACAGTTGCTTCCTTAGGAGACATGTAGTTGATTTCATGGGTAGATATCATTCAGAGATGTCTGATCTCTTGTACTGGATTGATTGGGAAAAGGAAATATTGGCCCAGATTTTGAAGTGCAGTAGAAGGGGTGGAGTGTATGATCTAGATATTTTAGTGTGCATTTAAATCCTGACACTGTGTGGACAGTTAACAGCAGGACTCCTCAAACTTTTGAAACAGGTGGCCAATTCACTATCCCTCAGACTTTTGGAGGACTGGAATGTTGGCTCCTGGACAAGTTGGCTGCTAAGCAGGACAGAAAGTGGTGGCAAAAACACCCGGTGGTCGGGATAAAATGTCCTAGGCTGCTGAATGTGGCCAGTGGACAATAGTTTAAGGATGCCTGGTTTACAGTTACTACAAGAATATAAGATAGCAAAGGGTCAGAATTGTGTAAAATCTGAAGTCTTGACTAATAGGAATTGTATGAAAAATAATTCCCAGAAGATAATAATTTCTCCAATTGACATCTAATCTAGGAGAAATTTTTCAACAATAGATCTGTAGTCAAAAGTAAAAATAATAGCAAGTCATTGTGACATGCACCAATAGTCCCAGCTACTGGGGAGACTGAGGGAAGAAAATCACCTAAACTCAGGAGTTAAGGTTGCTGTGATCTGTAGAGGCCACATAAATTTACAGAGTGTGATAAATAAAGTAAGTCTCTGTGTCTATTTTTTTAAAAGTAAAAATAAGGAATAACTCCAATACAAATAGTTTTCTCCATTTATTTATTGAGACAGAGATTTGTTTTGTTGCCTTAGGTAGAGCACCCTTGTATCATAGCTCACAGCAAACTTCAAATGTTCTCAGCAAATGAACCTATTCCCTCAGCTGGCATACCAGGAACCTGCATAACAGTCAGACTTTTTATATATTTCACACATGGATATCTCACTAGTGCTCAGGCTGGACTACAACTGAGAAGCTCAGAAAATCCAACTGAGTGGACCTCCCAAATTTCCAAGACGAGAAGCATGAAGAATCATCCTGGACACAAAACATAGTTTGAAAATTATCCCATCATTGATAACTGAATGGTGGCTCACCATGAGGGTGGTGAGTTCAAAAATGGTCTTAGCCAATGTGCAACAAAAAATAGCTGAGCATTGAGGAAGGAGTCTGTAGTACAATTGACTGGGGAGGCTGAGGTAAAAGAACTGTGTAAGCTCAGGACATGGAGGTTTCTGTGAACTGCGATGGCACAGCACACTACCAAGAGTGACAAAATAAAACACTGTCTCTCACACACACACACACACACATAAAATAATAATAATAATAATAATAACAATAATAATAATAAAGAAAGAAAGAAAGAAAAAGAAAAAAAAGAGCATCATACTTAAGTATCTCTTTGCAATTTTATCATCTGGAATGCAGCTTGAGTCTCACTGCTGAACAAAATCTGAACTGTTGTGTCAGCCTAGTTACTGGAATCTCAGTAATTAATGTAATCAATAATGTACAAATGGGAGATCACTTCTCTGTGTGTGGATGGAGAGCTAAGAAATGTTCTGGATTGGGGCAGCATCTTTGACTCAGTGGGTTGTGTGCCAGTCCCATATGCTAAGGGTGGCAGGTTCAAACCCAGCCCCAGACAAACTGCAACAAAAAATAGTCAGACATTGTAGTAAGAACCTGTAGTTCAAGCTACTTGAGATGCTGAGGCAGGAGAATCACCCAAGCCCAGGAATTAGAGGTTGCTGTGAGTTGTGTGACCGCAAGGCACTCTACCAAAAGCCATAAAGTAAAATACTGTCTCTACCAAAAAAAAAAAAAAAGTCCTGGATCACACTTTCGAGACACCAGCCGAAATGAGTAGAAAAATCCAGTGAGTCTATTTGACTTCCAGAAGCCTGGATCCCAAGACATTCCAAAATGAAGTCACTAAATAATCACTATGGATGACATTACAATGGGTGTTGCATTGGCTTACCATCTTTAAGCTTAATCTTATTCTTGCTAAGCATGCGTAGTCACTGTCCAGGTTTGTTTTTGTTTTTAAACTGTTCCAGAGAGTGGGGTCATTTTCTTCACAGTCAATTCCTGCTTCCAAAATTTTGTTTTGAATCATGCCAAGGGATTCAACAACCCATCCTTTTCTTTTCAGGTGCCATATTTTTAATGAAACGGAAGAGTGTGCTTTATACCTATTGCTGCCCTGGGAAGTTATAGAACAAGAAATCAAGCCCAATTACTAGACAATGATTTGACACACCTAAATGCAACATGAGACAATTCCTAGTTCTACTTTACATAATGTTTTACTTCTTTCTATATGTAGTCTTGTCTCAGATCTTAAGTGTCTCACTGATATTTCCCTCTTGATATCTGGTGAGGGACTATCTCCAGGAGTGTACTCCATACCTACAGTTATTTATGATGACCATGGGAAATATCAGCCTATCTATAAATTTCCATCCATCCTGAATACTGTGTTAGGTCTGTCTAAACTTTTGACTTCTTGGTCACAATGCACATTGAAGAGTTATATTGGATCACAAGTATAATACACAATAACTAATGAAACCTGATAAAAATAAAGATGATCCATGCATAGTTATGGTCATCTCCCACTACGGATGTTTAAAACAGTCCTGACACACTATGTGTCACCAAGCCCTGAGGATTGGATCATTCTCAAAGTTCCCAATTAGCTCATTTCTTAAATAGAGCTCAATGAATTATACCAACAATTACTGCAATACTTCGATGCTCTGAGCAGCCAAATTGGACAGAACCCCTGAGCTCTCATGTTAGTGGCAAGCCTGAACAAGAGAAAGAAAACCTCAGCCCTGATCACCTCCTGGTTTCTACTCAAATAGAAAGAATATTCAACTGTTATATTTTTTACACATAGTCGCAGCTATTCCAGAGGCTGAGGCAGGAAGATCACCTCAACCATAGAGTTGCATGTCATTGTGGGCAATAATTACACTATGGAAAACCTAGCCTGGGGAACAGATGAGATTTGATGTCATGAAAACTAATAAAAGAAAAAATAAAATGAAGAAAAGAAGTAAAGAGAGAGAGAGAGAGATTAAATTAATTTTGCTAGATCTAGTTTCCTAGAGCAAAATTATGTGGATAGGTCAGTAGGGGGATGCAATACAGGGCTACATAAAGGAGGAGATTTATTATGGTTCCCAGGACATGGGGGGGAAATTATTCAGGACAAGTCTTGGCCTTGCTGTTGGTTCCTTAGGAGACTTGATCTGATGGGTAGGGGTCATCCAGAGATATCTAGTCCCTTGTCTTGGACTGATTGGTCAAGGGAATATTGTCCCAGATTGAAAAGTACAATTGAAGATATGGGGCATATAATCTGGATATTTTAGTGGGCATGAAAAAACCTGACTTGAGTCAAGGATTCACACTATGGACAGTTTACAGTGACAACAAGAATCTATGATACCAAAGGGTCGGTGTTGTGTAAAATAAGAAGTCTTGACTAATAGGGGTTATACAAAAAAAATTTCTCTAGGAGAATAATAATTTCTCTATTTGACAGCTATTTGAGGGGAAAATTTTCAACACTAGATCCAAAAGTAAAATAATTGCCAAATTCTGTGGTGTGCACCTGTAGTCCCAGCTACTCCAAATGCTGAGAGATGAAAAATGACTAAAGCACAGGAGTTGCAGGTTAATTTGATCACAAGGTAGTCTAGTGTTTTATCCCTAAACTATAGTTCCAGCTACTTCAGAGGCACAGGATGCAAGATCACTTCAGATGAAGTTAGATTTCATTGTGTGCAAGGCTGAGGTCATGAACAATGTAACCTGGAGAACAGAAAGAGAGTAAGTATCATAAAAAACTAATGAAGGAAAGATAGGAAGAAAAAGAGAGAGAAAGAAAGAAAAAATGAAGAAAGGAAGAAGGGAATGAAGGGGAAGGAAGGAAGGAAAGAAGGAAGGAAGGAAGGAAGGAAGGAAGGAAAGAAGGAAAGAAAGAAAGAAAGAAAGAAAGAAAGAAAGAAAGAAAGAAAGAAAGAAAGAAAGAAAGAAAGAAAGAAAGAAAGAATAAAAGAGAGGAAAAGAAACAAAAAAAAAATAAAATTTGGGGAGGTAACATTTCCAAGAGTAAAATTATGAGGAAAGGCAGATTATTTTATGACTACATAAATGAGAAGATTTATTGTGGTACCCCAGGGGAGAAGGGAACAATGAGTCAGGACAAGTTTATATGTGGTTGTTGCCTTAGGGTATTGCCAGTAGATCTGATGGGGAGTAGTCAGACAGAGATGTCTGGTGTCTGGTATTGGACTAATTGGGGCTAGGAAGGAAATATTTGCCCAGATCAAAAAATGCAACAAATAAGGTTTAGTATAATATCTGAATATTTCAGTATGCAGAAAAATACCTGACTGTAGCTGTGATGGCACAGCACCCCACTGAGAGTGACAAAGTGAAAATCTGCCTAAAAAAAATAAAAATGAAAGAACGAAGAGCATCCTACATTAGTGTCTCTATGCATTTTTACCATCGGGAATGCAACTTGAGTCTCACTGCTATAAAAAATCTTAACTGTTGTGTCAGCCTAGGAAATGGAATCTCAACTGTAAATGTAATCAATAAGGCACAATTAGGAGATCACTTGTTTGTCTGTGGATGGATATTTAAGAAATGACCTGGGTCAAACACTTGTCTGACACAAGCTGATGTGAACAGAAAATTCTAGTGAGTATTTTTGAACAGAAGCCTGGATCACATGAAATTCCAGGATAAAGTCACAACATGGTCACCATGGATGACATCACAATGGGTACCATTCCAGTTTGCCATCTTTAAGGTTAATCTTATTCCTGCTAAGCATGCATAGTTTCTGTCTGGGTTTGTGTTGGTTTCAACCAGTTATAATGTGTGGGGAGCATTTCTCCACACTCAATTCCTGCTTCCTAGATTTTGTTTTGTACACATGGCAAAGAAATTCAAGAACCCATCTCTGTCTTACATGTCCCAGATTTTTAAATATTCAGAAGAGTATGGTATATACATAGTGCTGCCCTGGGATGTTATAGAACAAGAAATTGAGCCCAAAGATTGGACAACAATTTGACAGAAATAAATGGTATGTCATATAATTCCCAGTTCTTCCTTTCACTATGTTTTACTTCCTTGTCTAGAATAGGCTTTTTCAGATGATAGATGCCTCATTGATGGTTACCTCTCAATTTCTAGTGAGGCACTGTGTCCACTTGTGTACTCCATACCTGCAGTGATTTATGATGATCATGAGAAATAGAAGCCTACTTGATATTTCTATCAATCATTAATTTTGTGCTACATGTGTCTGAACTTTTGGTTTCTTGGCCTCAATGTAAGTTGAAGAGCTATGTTGGATTACAAGTATAATGCACAATAACTAATGAAACCTGATAAGATAAAAGATATCTCAAACCACGGATATTTAAAACAGTCCTGACATACTCCCTATGTGTCACCAAGGCCTGAGGATTGGACAATCCTCAAATACCCAGTAAACTCATTTCATATGTAGAGAACAATGACTTATCCCATTCATGACTAAAAATTTTGATGCTATGGGCAACCAAATTGGGCAGACCCCCTGAGCTCCCTTGTTAGAGACAAGGCTGAGAAACAGAAAGACAACCTCAACCCTGAACATTCACCATGTTTCTACTCACATATAAAGTACAGTCTAGTGTTGTATCCCTTACCTATGAAGTACAGATACTCTGCTACTCTAGAGGCAGAGGCAGGAGGATCACTTCAACCAAAGAATTGGATGTCATTGTATGCAAGGCTGAGGTCTTAGACAATCTAGCCTAGGGAGCAGAGTGAGATTTAGTCTAATGAAAAATAATGATAGAAAGAACAATGAAAGAAAAGGAGAAAGAAAGGTGGAGAGAAGAAAGAAAGAAAGAAAGAAGGAAGAAAGAAAGAAAGAAAGAAAGAAAGAAAAAGAAAGAAAGAAAAAGAGAAAGAAAGAAAGAAAGAAAAATTTTGCTAGGTACAGTTTCTAAGATTGAAATTACCTTGAAAGCTCAGTTAGGGAAATGGAATACAGGACTATATAAAAGAGGTTATAAATTGTGCTTCCTGGGGCAAGAAGGGAACAATTAGTCAGGATAAGTTGTTTTAACTTTGGTTCCTTAAGATACTGGCAGTTGATCTGATGGGTAGGAGGTTATTCAGAGATGACTGGTCCCTAGTCATGAATTTGATAGGGGCAAGGGAATATTGGCCCATTTTGAAAACTGCAACAGAAGGGATGGAGTGTATGATCTGGATATTTTAGTGTGCATAAGAAAACCTTACTTCATTCAAAAATTCATTGTGTGTGCAGTTTAGAGAGACTACAAGAATCTAAGGTACAAAATGGTCAGAGTTGTGATTGGGGCAAGGGAATATTGTTTCAGATCCCATAAAAAGGATGGAGTGTATAATCTGGATATTTTAGTGTGCATGAAAAAACCTGACATGAGTCAAGAATTCACACTGTTGACAGTTTACAGTGACTACAAGAAACTATGATACCAAAGGTTCAGTGTTGTGTAAAATCTGAAGTCTTGACTAACAGGGGTTGTAGGAAAAAAATTTCTCTAGGAGAGAATAATTTTTCCAGTTGACATCTAATCTAGAGAAAATTTTTCAATACTAGATCTGTGATCAAAAGTAAAAATAATAGCCAGGCCTTGTGCCACGGACCTATAGTTCCAGCTACTTGGGAGGCTGAGAAAAGAAAATTGCCTAAACCTAGGAATTGCAGGTCCTGTGATCTGTAGACATGAAAGAAATTTACTGATTTAGATACATAAAGTAAGTCTCTGTCTCTATTAAAAAAAATAAAAAGGTAAAGTAATTCCAATACAAATAGTTGTCACTATTTCTTACTGAAATAGACTCTTGCTTTGTTGCCTTTGGTAGAGTACACCTGGTGTCATCTCTCACAGCAAAGTTCAAGTGTTTTCATTAAGCGAACCTATTTCCTCACCTGGGATGCCAGAAAGCTGCATAACATGTGGCCCTTTTTTTCTTCAGAGATGAGGAACTCACTTGTGCTGAGACTTGTCTCCAATTCAGAAGCTTAGACAATCCAACTGACTGGGCCTCCCAAATTGCCAAGATGAGAGGCATGAAGAACCACCCTGGCCTCAAAACCTAGTTTAAAAAATATCGCATGTTTGATGTCTGAAGTAGTGGATCAACATTTGTGTGGTGAGTTTAAAATGTTCCCACCCAATCTGAGATGAAAATAGCTAAAGACTGATCAGGGCACCTGTAGTTCAAGCTACTGATGAGGCTGAAGCCAAAGAATCACCTGAGCCCAAGGAATGGAGATTTCTGTGAGCTGTGATAGCGCCGCATGCAACTGTGCGTGACAAAGTGAAACTCTATCTCAAAAAAAAAAAAAAAAAAAAAAAAAAAAAGAAGAAAGAGCATCTTACAGGTTTACCATCTGGAATGCAGCTTGAGATGCACTGCTATACAAAATCTCAATTGTGTCAGCCTAGTGACTGGAATCTCAGCCGGTAATGTATTCAATAAGGTACAAATGGCAGATGGTTTTCTGTCTGTGTATAGAGGGCTAAGTAACATCCTGGATTCAACACTTGCAGAATGCCATCTGAAGTCAGAGTACTCCAGTGAGTATCTTTGATCAGAAGCCTAGATCCCACAACATTCCAGAATGAAGGCATTACATGCTCATCATGGATGACATCACCAAGGGTGTTGCTGTGGGTGTAATTGCTGTCTGGGTTTGTTGTTGGGTTAAAACTGTTACAAAGTTGGAAATCTTTTCTCTACACTCAATTCCTGCTTCCTAAATTTTGTTTTGTAACCATGGCCAAGAAATTCAACAACTCATCCTTCCCTTTTCATATCATGGATTTGTAATCAAATGGAAGAGTGTGGTTTATACCTAGTGCTACTGTGGGATATTATGCAAAATGAAATCGAGCCAAATGATCAGACAATCATTAACTAACCTAAATGGTACTTCACCCAATGCCCAGTTCTACTTTTCATGTCATTTAACTTTTTTTTTTTTCTAGAATAGGCTTGTTTTGGAAGGTAAATGTATCACTGATCATTCCCTCTCGAATTCTGGTGAGGCACTGTGTCCAGTAGTGCATTCCATAGCTGCAGTTATTTATGATGATCATAGGAAATAAGAGCCTAACATTAGATTTACATCAATCCTGAATTCAATGCTAGGTGTGTCAAAAAATTTGGCTTCTTGGCCACAATGTACATTGAAAAGTGATACTGGATTACACGTATAATTCATAATACCTAATGAAGTCTTATAATGATGAAAGAGATTCATGCACAGTTGTTGGGATCTCCCACCATGGATATGTAAGATAGTCATCACATACTCTCAATGTATCACTGAGGTCTGAAGATTGGACAATCCTAAAAGTACTTGATAATCTCTTTTGCTTAGTAGACCTCAATGATTTATTCCATGTGTGACTAAAATATTTCTGCTATGGGCAGACAAATTGGGTAGATCCCCTAAGATCCCATGTTAGAGACAAGGCTGAGAAACAGACAACAACAGCTTTGATTTCCCACAGGGTTACAACTCAAGTCGAAAGTCTAGTCAAGTGTTTATACCTTACTTATAGTTCCAGCTACTCCAGAAGCAGAGGAAGGAGGATTCCTTCAACCAAAGAATTGGATGTCATTCTCTAGAAGGCTGAGGTCATGGAAAATCTAGCCTGCAGAACATAGTAAGAGTCACTCACATGAAAAATAAGAAAAGCAAGCAAGCAAGCAAGAAAGAAAGAAAGAAAGAAAAGGAAAAAAAGAGAGAGAGAGAAAGAAAGAAAGGGAGAGAAATTTTGCTAGGTACAGTTCTAAAAGCAAAATTAGGAGGAACAGTCAGTAGGCAGATGTAATACAGGACTACATAGGGAGGAGATTTACTGTGGTTCCTAGGGTGAGGAGGGAACAGTGAGTCAGGACAACTTTCTTTACCATTTGTTTCTTATGAGATTCCAGTTGATATGATGTGTAGGGGTCTTTCAGAGATGTCTGGTCCCTGGTCTTGGAATAAGTGCGCAAAGGAAAAATTGGCCCAGATTCAAAAGGGTCAAGTATATACTTTAAATATTTTTGTATGCATAAAAAATCCTGACTTGAGTCAAGAATTCAATGTGAGGGCAGTTTTGACTGACTACAAGTATGTAAGACATGAAAGGGTCAGAGTTTTGCAAAATCTTAAGTCTTAACTAATAGGGGTTGTACGAAAAAAATTTCCTATGAGAAATAATTTCTCCAGTTGACATCTAATCTAGGGATAAATTTTCTACACTAGATCCATGGTCAAAAGAAAAATTATATCCAGAAGTATTGGCATGCACCTGTCTTCCCAGACCCTCAGGTGGCTGAGAGAACAAAATCCACTAATCCCAGAAGTTGGAGGTTGCTGTGATCCATAGAGGCCAGAGAACTTTATTGAGGGTGATAAATGAAATAAGATTGCTCTCTTTAAAAAAAAGTAAAAATGAGGAGCAACTCTAATATAAATGTTTTCTCCATTTATCTATTGACACAGTCTTTTTTTCTTTTTGTTTCCTTTGGTAGAGTACGCTGGTATCATTGCACACAGTAAAATTCAAGTTTTCTGGGCGGCTCCTGTGGCTCAGAGGAGTAGGGGGCCAGCCTCATATTCTGGAGGTAGTGGGTTAAAACCCAGCCCTTGCCAAAAACTGCCCCCCCAAAAAAATTCAAGTGTTCTCATCAAGTGAGTCTATCATCTCAGATGGCATGCCAGGAGACTGCAAAACATCCAGCCATTTTTTCTTTTTCAGAGATGACTATTTCCTTAGTCCTGAGGCTGGTCTCCAATTCAGAAGCTCAGACAATCCAATTAAGTGGGCCTGCCAAGTTACCAAGATAAAAAGCATGAGGATTCACCCCTGGGCACAAAACCTGGCTTGAAAAGTATCCCATCTTTGATATCTGAAATGGTGGTTCACCATGAGTGTGGAGAGTTCAAAAATGGTTCCATCCAATCTGCAACAAAATATAGCTGGGCACTAATGTGGAATCCTGTATTTCGATCTAGTGGGGAGGTTGAGGCAAAAGAATCATCTAAGCCTAGGAGATGGAGGTTTCTGTGAGCTGTGATGGCACAGAACCTTATCTAGAGTAAAAAACTGAAACTCATTCTGAAAAAAAAAAAAAAACAGAACAAAGAGCATCCTAATTATGTATCTCTATGCAGTATTACCATCTGGAATGCAGCTTGAGTCTCAAAGCTGTACAAAAACTCAAATGTTGTGTCAGCTGATTGACTGTATTCTCAGCCATTACTGTAATCCATAAGGCATTACTTTTCTGTAATCCATTCCAACCATTACTTCTCTGGGGATGGAGGGCTATAAAATATGCGGGATCAAACACTTGGAGTACACCAGATAAAATGAGTAGAAAGTTCCATTGAGTATCTTTGACCAGAAGTCTGGTTCCACAACATTGCACGATGAAGTCATTACAGGGTCATCATGGATGCTATCACAATGGGGGTTGCCCTGAGTTACCATCTTTAAGCTTAATTTTACTTCTGCTAACCATGTGTATTTTCTGTCTGGGTTAGTGTTGGGGTTGAAATTGTTACAAAGTGTGGGGTTCATGTCTCCATTCTCAATTCCTGCTTTGTAAATTTTGTTATGTATCCAGGGTCAAGGAATTTACCAACCTATTCTTTTCTTTTAAAGTAACATATTTGTAATCAAATACAAGTGTTGGTTTATATCTAGTTCTGCCCTGGGATTTTATAGAATAAGGAATCAAGCCCCAAAATTGGACAATGTTTTGACAGAGCTAAGTGGTAAGTCACACAATTCTCAGTTCTACTTATCATGAGTTCTTTTTTTTTTTTTTTTTGGTATTTACACTTGTGTGTCGAAGTGCATTTAGTAATATGTAACTTCTTTCTTTTATTAAATCATAGTTGTGCACTTTAATACTATCACAGGGTACAGTGTGTTTTTTCCATATACAATTTGAAATATTCTCATCCAATTGGCCATCATAGCCTTCAATTCATTCTCATAGTTGTTGTGTTAAGACATTTATATTCCACATTTAGAAAGATTCACATGTACCCTTATAGGATAGATTATAGGTGTGATCCCAAGAATCCCCCTCACTCTCCCCTCCATCTCCTCTTCCCCATATTCTTGGGCTAAAATTGGATTATAACTTTCCTATGATAGCTAACTATTAGTTTCATAGTAGGGTTGAGTGCATTGGATACTTTTTCTTCCATTCTGGAGATACTTTGCTAAGAAGAATATTTTCCAGCTCCAACCAAGTAAAAATGAAGGGAGTCAAGTCGCCATCTTTCTTTATGGCTGCATCGCATTCCATGGTGTACATAAGCCACAATTTATTGATCCTTTCATGGGTCAATGGGCTCTTGAACTTCTTTCATATCCTAGCAATTGTGAATTGGGCTGCAATGAACTTTTCTGGTTATGTTTCCGCCAAAGGTTTAATAACCAGAATCCACAAAGAACGAACTCAAACATATTAGCAAGAAGAGAACAAGTCATCCCATCTCAGGGCGGGCAAGGTACTTGAAGAGGAACTTCTCTAAAAAAGACAGATGCATGGCCTGCAGATATATGAAAAAATGCTCACCACCATTAATCATCAGAGGAATGCAAAACAAATCTACTTTGAGATATCATCTAACACAAGTGAGATTAGCCAATATCCCAAAATCCCAAAATCACAGATACTGCTGGGATTGTGGAAAAAAGGGAACACTTCTACACTGCTGATGTGATTGTGAACTAATATGCCCCTCTTTGGAAAGTCTTCTGGATAACACTCAGAGAACTAAAAATAAATCTGCCATTTGATCCCATAATTCCTCTCCTAGGTAGATATCAAGAAGATCAAAAATCACACTACAATATAGATATTTGTACCAAAATGTTCATTGCAGCCCAATTTACATGATGTTTTACTTCTTTTTTTCTTTTTCTTTTTTGATTATATATATGTATAATGATGCAATCATGGGGTACAGTTTGCTGATTTTATATACAATTTGAAATATTTTCTTAAAACTGATTATCATAGCCTTTATGGTATTTTCTTAATTGTTGTTTCAAGGTAAATATATTGTATTTTAGAAAGTTTCATCTGTACCCTCTTAAGATGCTCCTTAGGTGTGGACCTACCAATCACTCTCCCTCAAACCATCCTCCCACTTTCTCTCCCCTCCCTCTCCCCTTTGCTCCAACTCTTGGGCTATAATTAAGTTAAGGCATTTATATTAAAGCTACTAATTAGTTTCATAGTAGGACTGAATATATTGCGTACTTTTTCTTTCATTCTTGAGTACTTTGCTAAGAAGAATACATTACAGTTCCATTCATGTAAACATGAAGGAGGTAAAGTCTCCATCTTTTTTTAAGGCTGCATTATATTCCATGGTGTACATATACCATAATTTATTGATCCATTTGTGGGTCAATGGGCACTTGAGTTTCTTCCATGACTTAACAAGTATTAATTGGCTGCAATAGTCATTCTAGTATGAATATCTTTATTGTAGTGTGGTTTTGATCTTCTTGATATATACCTAGTAGAGAAATTGTATTATCAAATGGCAAGTCTATTTTTAGTTCTCAAAATGTTCTTTAAACATCTTTCAAAAAGAAACATATTAGTCTGCATTCCCATCAGCAACATAGATGTGTTCCCTTTTCTCCACATCCACATCAGCATCTCTGGTTTTGAGACTTTTTGATATGGGCTAATATTACTGGAATTAGATAATATCTCAAAGTAGTTTTGATTTGCATTTCTCTAATGGTTTAAGGATGATGAGCAATTTTTTATATGTCTATAGGCCATTTGCCTGTCTTCTTCAGAGAAGTTTCTCTTCACCTCCCTTCCCCACCCTGAGATGAGGTCACTTGTTCTTTTCTTGCTAATGTTTGAGTTGTCTGTGGACTATTATTAAACCTTTATCTGAGACATAACTTGCAAATATCTTCCTCCATTTTGAGGGCTGTCTTCTTGCTTTACCTCCTGTGTCTTGGCTGTGTAGAAGCTTTTAAAATTTATCATGTCCCAGTAGTGTATTTTTGATGTTGCTTCAGTTGCCTGAGGGGTCCTCCTCATGAAATATTCACCCAGGCCTATTTCTACAAGTTTTTCCCTACACTTTCTTCTACTATTTTTACAATTTCGTGTCTTAAGTGTAAATCTTTAATCCAGTGAGAGTGTATCTTAGTTAATGGTGAAAGGCGTGGGTCCAGTTTTGGTCTTCTGCAGGTAGCCAGCCAGATTGCCCAACCCCATTTGTTAAATGGGAAATCTTTTCCCAACTCAAAGTTTTTAATTGGTTTGTCAAGGATCAAATAATGGTAAGTATCTGGGTTCATTTCTTGGTTCTCTATTCTGTTCCATACATCTACAGCTCTGTTTCTGTGCCATTACCATTTCTTTTTGATCATTACCTATTTATAGTATAGACTGAGGTCTGGTAGCATGATTCCTACAATTTTGTTTTTATTTCTGAGTAATGACTTGGCTATTTGAGATTTTTTCTGAATATATATAAAATGAAGTATTTTCTTCAAGATCTTTAAAGTATGACAGTGGAGAATTATTTAATAGAGATTGCATTAAAATTATATATTGCCTAGGTTTCTATTGGCATTTTAACAATGTTGATTCTTTCCAGACATGAGCATGCTACATTTTTGCATTTGTTAACATTTGCAGCAATTTTTTTTCTTAGACTTTCATAGTTCTCTTTATAGAAATCTTTCACATCCTTTGTTAGGTAAACTCCAAGACATTTCATCTTCTTTGGCACTACTGTGAACTGAATAGAGTCCTTGATGGATTTTTCAACTTGACCCTTGTTGGTATACATAAAGGCTACTGATTTATTAGTGTTGATTTTGATACTTGAGATGCTGCAGTATTCCTTGATAACTTCTAGGAATTTTTAGTAGAATTCCTGGTGTTTTCCAAACATACGATCATATCATCTGCAAAGAGTGAAAGTCTATTCTCTTCTGACCCTATATAGATCCCCTTGATTGGATTTTCTTCCCTGATTCTGATGGCTAAATCTTCTATTACAAAGTTAAAGACCAGTGAAAACAATGGGCAACCTTGCTGGTTTCGTGATCTGAGTGCAAATGATTTCAATAACAACATTTAATATGGTATTGGCTATGGGTTTGTTGTAGAAGGCCTCTATCAGTTTAAGAAATGTTCATTGTATACCAATTTTTTAAAGTGTTATGATCATGAATAAATGCTATATATTATCAAAGATTTTTCCTCATCAACTGAGAGAATAATATGTTCTTTGTTTTTTAATTTGTTTATATGCTTATTTATATTCATAGATTTATATATATAGAACAAGCCTTGAGACACTGGGATAAAACCTACTTGGTCATGGTGTATAATTTGTTTATGTGTGTTGCTGGATTTTGCTTCTTAGTATCTTGTTGAATATTTTCTCATCAATATTCAATAGTGATAATGTTTTATAACATTTTTTTCTTGTTGGGTCTTTTCCTGGTTTGAGCATCAAGGTGATGTTTGCTTCATAGAATGTGTTGGGTAGTATTCCATCTTTTTCTATATTTTGGAAAAGGTTAAGTAATATAGGTACTAGTTCCTCTTTAATGGTTTGGTAGAATTGTGATGTCATGTCATCTGGTCCCAGGCTTTTCTTTATAAGGAGAGTTTGTAGACTTGATACTATTTTAGAATTTGACATAGGCTGTTCAAAATTTCCACTTCATTCAGTCTAAGTCTTGGAAGGTGGCATACTTCCAAGTATTGGTCAATTTTATTCAGATTTTCACATATCTAGGAATAAAATTTCTTGTAATATTCTTTATTTTTTTTTTAAATTTCTGAGGGGTTTATTATTTCATCTTTACCATTTCTGACTGACGAAATGAGAGATTTTATTCATTTTTTCCTGGTTAGGTTGGCCAAAGGTTTATCTATTTTATTGACCTATTCCAAAAACCACCTACTTGTTTTATTGATCTGTTGTATAATGCTTTTGTTTTCAATTTCATTCAATTTTACTCCAAGTTTGGTGATTTCTTTTCTTCATGTGGATTTGGGATTTTAATTTTCTTCATTTTCCAGTTGCTTGAGATGTCCCATTATGTTGTTAAATTCCTATCTTCCATTCTCTTCAGGAAGTCTTGTAGTGCTATAAATTTTCCTCTTATGTATGCCCTTGTGGTATCCAAGAGGTTCTGATAATTCATATTTTTATTATCATTTTTGTCCACAAATTTGGTAATTTTATTCTTAATCTCATTTTTGACCCAGATATCATTCAGCATATGATTATTTATGCTCTATGTTTTTGTATGAGTACATAGATTTCTTTTTTTCCCGAGTTCAACTTTTATTCAATCATGGTCTGAGAAGATGCAAGAAATAATTTATTTTCTTTTAAATTTACTTACGTTAGATTTATGACTTAAGATGTGATCAATTTTTGCATGTTTCCTGTGCTGATGAGGAAAAAATTTATTTAGTTTTATTAGGGTGAAATGTTTTATAGATTTCTGTTAAATCTAAATGTTGAATTG
The DNA here is from genome assembly GCA_963575145.1 of Galago senegalensis. Classification (NCBI taxonomy): domain Eukaryota; kingdom Metazoa; phylum Chordata; class Mammalia; order Primates; family Galagidae; genus Galago; species Galago senegalensis. Next base: position 316 of record CAUYTI010037210.1, on the reverse strand, counting down.
TTAAGTTTAAATTTAAAATTTCTTTGTTTAGCTTTTTATAGGAGGTTCTATCCAATACTACCAAATACGTATTAAAATCTGGGACTACGATGGACCTAGAAGAAATCAAGTTTCCCATACTTGTTGTAGTGTCTCTTATAAATTGCGTTGCATTCTCGTGCGATACATTAATATATTTTTTTAATTGAATGTTAACTATGTACATTAATGCACTTCTGGGGTACAGTGTGGGGTTTTCACATGCATTCCAAAATACTTCCATCAAACTGGTCAACACAGCCTTCATGTCATTTTCTCAGTTATTGCTTTAAAACGT
>CAUYTI010037209.1:0-19312 GCA_963575145.1 Galago senegalensis | reverse complement strand
TTTTTTTTTGAGACAGAGCCTCAAGCTGTCCCCCTGGGTAGATTGCCGTGGCATTACAGCTCACAGCAACCTCCAACTCCTGGGCTCAAGCGAGTCTCTTGCCTCCGCCTCCCAAGTAGCTGGGACCACAGGCGCCCGCCACAACGCCCAGCTATTTTTTTTTGGTAGCAGCCGTCATTGTTGTTTGGTGGGTCCAGGCTGGGGATTCGAACCCGCCACCTTAGGTGTATGTGGCTGGCGCCTTAGCCGGTAGAGCTATAGGCGCTGAGCCCCATCTGACTTCTTAAATTCAAATTGATTAGAACAAAATGAAAGTTAAAGAAATCCAATCCCTTACTCCGGCAGGCCAGGGCATGTGGATCACTTGAGCTCAGGAGTTCGAGACGGGCCTGAGTGAGAACTAGACCCCGATCTCTATAGGGTGACCAGACGTCCCGCTTTCTAACAATTTGTCCCGTGTCCTGTGGCGTTTTTAAAAAGTCCTGATTTTTGGAAAGATTCCATGGGAGAACAGGAAGGGAATATACGGTTTTCAGCTGCCATGTGGCTATTTCACCAGGATATGAGTTTTATATTGTTTTTGTTAATTTTATAATGTTAAACTGTAATAATAACAAATAATTGTTGAGAAGTGATTATCAAGAACTGCTTATCAAGGTTTGTATTGTTGTCAGGCCCTGCCCCGCCCCATCCCCTACTCCACCCCCTCCACCCCCATGTTGTCCTGCTTTACCAGTGTTAAAATCTGGTCACCCTACATCTCTACTAAAAATAAAAAAACTAGTGGGGCATTGTGGCAGGCACCTGCAGTCCCAGGTACTTGGGAGGCTGAGGTGAGAGGGTTGCTCAAATCCAGGAGTTTGACGTTGCCTCCCTATACCCAGGGTGATAGAGTGAGACTCTGTCTCAAAAATTAAATAAATAATTAATTAATAAATAAAAATTCAGTCCCTCAGTCTCACTAGTCACATTTTGGTTGCTCAGTAGCACTAGTGGCTGCCTTATTGGACAGCACAGACATGGTCATTTCCATCATTGCAGAGAATCCTCCTGGAAAGCAGTGGCCAGGAGCTTTGCTTACCTACCTCTGCTCATCTCGTTCCCCTCTCAGCACCTCTTCTCTAAGTGGCAGTTCTTAAGACAGGGCCTTCTTCGCCTCCCCCTCCGTCCCTGCCCACTCCGGTTTATTGGGTGGCTTTCTGTTTTCTGTATATTATTAGGTAAACTCATTAAGGTGACCTTGCCACAGTGAACACAAAAATACATAATCATATTGGACAGTTTATTCAGGACAGTCAATGATTCACACCATCTTGTTTTCCACGCATTGTAACACATCAAAATATTTTTAAAGTCAACACAGCAACACATCATTTAAAACAATTATGCCATAGACCTTTTTTTTTCTTTTTTAATCCACAGGGTTTTTTTAAAATCTTTTTACCTTGCCTTGAGTTAAAGTAGCTTTAAAATTAAACAGTACATCTTTTTTTTTTTTAAATGCCTTAAAACATCTATTTTATGCATAGAATAAATGGACATTTTTTTTTTTTTACTTTTTGGCCGGGGCTGGGTTTGAACCTGCCACCTCCAGTATGTGCGGAGGGCACCGTGCTCCTCTGAGCCACAGGCACTGCCCAACATTTACTTTTTGTTGAGTATCTTTTTAAAGTATTTGAATTTGTACCAGATACGTGTGAGTGTATGCATGTGTACCTATGATCTATATGTGTCTATATAAAATCATTACAATTAAATTGAATTATAAATTACTTTTGAAATTGAAAATAAATCTCATAACCCTGAAAGGACCAAACCAAAAATGTTCCAGAAAAATGAACTCTCAGAAAGAATGTAATTTCTTTTTTTTTTTTTTTTTTTTGAGATGGAGCCTCAAGCTGTCCCTCTGGGTAGAGTGCCGTGGCATTACAGCTCACAGCAACCTCCAACTCCTGGGCTCAAGCCAGTCTCTTGCCTCTGCCTCCCAAGTAGCTGGGACCACAGGCGCCCGCCACAACGCCTGGCTATTTTTTGGTTGCAGCCGTCATTGTTGTTTGGCGGGTCCGGGCTGGGGATTCGAACCTGCCACCTTAGGTGTACGTGGCTGGCACCTTAGCAGGTTGAGCTATAGGCACCAAGCCACAATGTTTTATTTTCTTTAAATACTTTTAAGACAGGGTCCAGGGTGGCCTCCTGGGCTCAGGCAACCCCCAGTAATGCCTGTCTGCAGAACACTTATTGTGGGGGAGGGGAGTGCTGGCAGAGAACAGTGCAGAGGAAACCCAGGCCAGACCTGACAGGAGGTGGGGATTGCAGGCTGTTTGGGGGAAGGACTGATGAGTGCATCCTTCTAAGTGGAAACAAGTTGCTCTTAAGATGCCTTCCTTAATCAGTGTGGGCCGATTGTGTTCTTTTAGAAAACATTTACAATTACATTTATGAAATTATAAGTTTTTAGTGGAAACCCTTTCTCTAGGTTTATGTATATTATTTATACTATTCCAGTGAAAGTTTTATACTTGATCTTAGCCAAAAGGCTGAAAAGTGATACCAATTAAAGGTATTTTAAGTGTATCAACATCTTAAGTAAATATTGTGAGAATACAGACTACATTCAAGAAAAGGTAACAATGAATTCAGAAAATTTTCAGTCTTTCCCTTTCTAGAATAAATTTTTGTGGTTAAGATTAGGCATTCTGGTATATTTTATGCTTTAGATAAGGTATTATTACTACCATGATATTTCTCCATGTATCATAATTTTCCTCTCATCATTTTGAATATATAATTGCTTCTATTTAAGTAGTACTCTAAAACTATGTGACGTAACCATCATATTTTTATTCCTTACAGATCACTTTTTAATTCGGGCCTCTGCAGCACTAGAAAAATTGAAACTCCTGTGTGGAGAAGAGAAAGAATGTTCAAATCCATCAAATCTTCTAGAACTTTACACACAGGTATTGAACTTTCTGTTAGGAATTATGTGAAGGTGGTTTTGCCTTCAGATATGATGAGCCTAACAACTACTTACAAACCCCAAAGAACTGTTACAGTCCGGCAGGTACTTTGCTTCACTGTCTTTCCTTTCAGGAGCCTCCTGCTTATCTGCATATGATGGATGTCATCTCATTTTTTTTCACATCAGTATTTTTTTTTTTTTTTTTTGAGACAGAGCCTCAAGCTGTCCCCCTGGCTAGAGTGCCGTGGCATTACAGTTCACAGCAACCTCCAACTCCTGGGCTCAAGCGAGTCTCTTGCCTCTGCCTCCCAAGTAGCTGGGACCACAGGCGCCCACCACAACACCTGGCCATTTTTTGGTTGCAGCCGTCATTGCTGTTTGGTGGGTCCAGGCTGGGGATTCGAACCCGCCACCTTTAGGTGTACGTGGCTGGAACCTTAGCCGGTTGAGCTATAGGCGTCGAGCCATGCTTTAGAATCTTAAGGAAACTCATGCAACAGCTATGTAGGAACATTAATTCTGGAGACTAATTGAAGAGAATTAGAAGATTTTTTAATTCCCTGGGAAAAGTCTCATTTATATAGCTTGAATTAAATTTTGCCATCAAATTTTCTTTCACTAAAATTTTCTTTCTTTAACTAATGTTTCTCATTTTAAATTTTATAACACTAAAGAGATGGCCCCCATCTGCATCTGTTAAGGAATCATATTCTGGTACTCTGTTGAGTTCATTCACATTGAGCATATATGACCCAAATGTTTTTCCCTATCTTATTTATTTTATCATATAAAATCTAAGAGTGTAAGACATTAATTCAGTAATGCCCAGGAGGACATTTATAATAACCCATTAGTTCTCAGCCATCTACATCTCAATTTCAATGAAAAAGATCCATGTTTTCTCTCAATACTTATGTGAATACACAAGGTTTAATCCCAAGTGATTTCTGCTGAAACACAAGTAGTAGATGATTAGCTGACCAATTTTTAGCATGACATGCAAAATGACATTGCAAAAAGAGAATGAGATAAAATAATGATTCCTTCCAGTAGAATTGCATTTATTACACAAATGAATATTGAGTACTTCCTTGGTACAGGTACTTTGCTAAGCCCTAAGATAAACGACAAAGAATCGTTGCCGTCACAGTGCAGTAGAACAAATAACGTGTAAGCAAAAATTGATATAGAGTGTGATAAGACTCATAATAAAGATATGTACAAGGTGTATTTATGTATTATCACTCTAAGGGAGTGATGCATTCTGCTTATAGAATTGAATAGGCTCCACTTTTGAGCTGATCTTGAGAAATAAGGTGGCGATTTCTAAGCATTCAAGGAAGGCAAGAGTGTTCAAGGTAGAAAGAACTACAGGTGCAAAGCTCTGGCATGTCCAGGCCTGGCAAGTAGTTCAGTTTGGCAAGTTAGTTCAGTTACTTCAAGGCTGGAGTAAGGGGTGAAGATGGAGATCAGTTGGAGATGTTGGAGAGTGAGTAGAAATCAATTTGTCAAGTATCTTGCAGCCCATGCTAGGAAGCTTGAACATTATCACATGGGTCTCTGGTTTTCCAGATATACCCTAGAGCACCTGGGGATTCACAGAGGTGCCTAGGATGTTGGTGGGGAATGAGCAGAGCAAGCAGGCAGGCAGGACCCCATTCTTTTTTTTTTTTTATTGAATGATAACTATGTACATTAATGCACTTCTGGGGTACAGTGTAGGGGTTTTCACATGCAATCTGAAATACTTCCATCAAACTGGTCAACACAGCCTTCATGTCATTTTCTCAGTTATTGCTTTAAAACGTTCACATTCTACTCTTAGATTCACCTGTACCCCTATAGGGAAACAACAAATCATGTGTAATTAAAATAGAAAAAGAACAAATTTCAAATTTCAGTTTTTTTCAGGCAAAAATGTGTATTTAAAAATTTCCTAGTAAACAAATAATACTTCTAAGTGAAGAATTTCTCCTAGTTCCAAATAAAACAATGTTGAGTAGCCCTTATAATAAATTTAATGTTTGATTTCTTTTTTTTTTTTCTTCCTTCTTCTTCTTTTTTTTTTTTTTTTGGTAAATATAGTTAGAAAAATCAACGTATATTTTCTTTGTGGTAAGAATTTTCCCCTTGATGTACACTGTCCAGGCAATTTGGCGCACTAAGGCCATCCCACCAGGAATCTAGCTGAGAAGGCAGGCTGGCTTTCTCTCACTTCTCCCACTGTGTTTTTACTTTGAGGTTTTAATGTCAAAATATTGGCTTTTGTAAGATCTAAAGATAATCTTTTCACACAATAAAATAGTTTTATGCTGTAAAAAATTAGTTCTTGGTCAAAGGTTATTTTCTTCCACCCTCATCTGTCATCAGCTGTTAGCATCTTCTTTAAAGATCCATTTTTTTCTTCATAACAACAGCTACATGCAGCTTGTTGACTGTCCAGGGATGGCTTATAGCCTAAATGTATGACACTGTCAACAAGAGCGTCACCGTTACTTCGCATGCCTGAACATGCTGAGCTAGCCTAGTGTTTTCTGCACATTTCAGCAGATCTTGGACAGGCAGTGGTAGAACTCATCACAGTCGTTGTTGCTTTTGACACCGGTCTCATAGCACCCGTCATGTTGGTTGTAGTACTGTCAGGGAAGGGATACCAATGTTAAGATGAACAACCAACAGTGGAGAGCCACATCTGTTCAGAGGGGGAGGGTTTATAACTGTAACGTGGGAAAGGTTTAGATCCATCACTGCACTTACACGGGCTCCTCCTAGGAGGTCCAAGGTGGCATTCAGGTAGGTGTCTATCTTGTGGACGCTGTTCCAGATGGTCTTTAGGGTGGCCCTCTGTAGTCCCTCTACTCAGGAGGCTGAGACAGGTGGATCACTTGAGCCTGAGAATTTGAGGTTGCAGTGAGCTATCATGATGCCACTGCACTGTCTCCTGGATGACAGAACAAGACTCTGTCTCAAAAAAAAAAAAAAGTTTTTCTTGTAGATTGTGTGAAGAATCATTGTGCAGAAATAAAGTCCAAGCTGATTTTATTTTTTTCTTTGTAATTTATAAATGATTTATTTTGACAGGGTTGTTCATTTTATTTTCTTTCTTTTCTTCTTTTTTCATCCTTTTCCTTCTTTCTTCTTCTTCCTCTTCCTCTCCTTCCTCTCTTCCGCCTATAGGACAGCACCCTTGTGCTCAGGATAATGGTGGTTGTTCACATATTTGTCTCGTAAAGGGAGATGGTACTACAAGGTGTTCTTGTCCCATGCATCTGGTTCTGCTTCAAGATGAACTGTCGTGTGGAGGTAAGTAAGTTGTAATTTTCTTGTGCGAGCCTAGATGCTAACATATTCCATATCCTAGTCTAGCCTTATATAATTAGGCAGTGAAGTTGCTTTGTCTCTTAAGTTAGTTACTTGTATTCCATTCATCTGCACTATAGTAGGCTTTTGGTTTTGCCCTCAGTCCCTCCACCTCCTAGCCTGTGGTAACCACTATTTTACTCTGTTGCTCCGTTTTGAGTGTTTTATACTCTACGAGTAAGTGAGATCTTGTAGTATTTGTCTTTTTTTTTTAAACTTTATGTCCTTCAGGTTTATTTGTATTATTGTAAATGATAAGATTTTCTTCCTTTTTACAGCTGAATAGTATTCCCTTGTATATGTGTTACCACATTTTTCAACCTGTGAGTTAAGTGTGTTTCCTAACAATGAAGTAGCTTCTGCACTCTTGCAAGCAAAACAAAATGAATTAATTCTGCCTCCTGTAAACTTCATCCATGGAGTTCTAGATTCTGTCAGTTTATGTATACGCCATTGTTGGGAGTATGTCCAGTGAAAAGAATATTCTTTGGTTCAAATCCATTGGCAGTTTCCCATTATTTTTCTTTCTTATCTAGCAAAAAAAGATTTTTAAAAAGATGTCAGTGAATGTAGTGGTAACCATTGTTTGACATTCATGATCTACAGTGGCAGAAAATTTAAAAAGAATCTTGATTGTTATGTATATTTTGCCACACACACAAAAATAGCACGTTTCTCAATCAAGGTGCTACACTATTTAATAAGGGAAATTCCCTTTATGGTAATGATAACATAGAAAAAACTGAATCAAGATTCTCATCCTCCAGTTCGAAAATGTCTTTCAAAAGGCGTATGTGTGTGTGTTTGCTTGCACATTAAGTGATTATCATTGGGAGGGAGATACAGATATATTTTTGTTCTGTTTTTTAAATTTAAATATAAATTGATAGTTAATGAACTTTGACAAATGTCTTCAACTGTGTTAACCAACACCTAAATCAAGGTAACAAAATATTGCCTTTAAGAAAAGTGCCCTCATGTCCCTTATCAGTCAATTATGTTCCAGAAATAATTACTGTTCTGATTTTTATCCCCATACATTAGTTTTGGCTGTTCTTGAACTTCATATAAATGAAATCATGGTATGTGTACTGTTTTGTGTCTGGATTCTCATGCTTAATATACTTTTGAGATTCATTTATACAGTTGAGTATATCAGTAGTTTTCCTTTTATAGGTACTTAATATTTTATTATTTAATGCTATGATTTATCACTCTCTTGTGAGGGACATTGTAATTATTTTTCATATTTTGTTATTAAAAATATAGCCAGCTGGGTATGGTAGTTGATACCCGTAATCCCATCACTTTGGGAAGCTAAGGTGGGAGAATTACTAGAGGTCTGGAGTTCAGGCCCAGCCTGAGCAACATATTGAGACCCTACCGTTACCAAAAAATTAAAAAATTAGTCAGGTGTGGAAGTACAGACTTGTAGTCCCAGCTGCTCTGGAGGTTGTGGCAGGAGGATTGCTTGAGCCAAAGGGTTTGAGACACCGTCAGGTGTGGTAGTACAGACTTGTAGTCCCAGCTGCTCTGGAGGTTGTGGCAGGAGGATTGCTTGAGCCAAAGGGTTTGAGACACCATTAAGCTATGATGATGATACTATTACACTTTAGTCGAGGCAACAGAGCAAGACAAGACTCTGCCTTAAAAATAATAATACATGCTCAGCGCCTATGGCTCAAGTAGCTCAGGTGCCAGCCACATACACCTGAGCTGGTGGGTTCGAATCCAGCCTGGGCCCACCAAACAACTGTGACGGCTGCAACCAAAACAAAAATAGCCAGGCATTATGGCCGGCACCTGTGGTCCCACCTACTTAGGAGGCTGAAGCAAGAGAATCACTTAAGCCCAGGAGTTTTATATGTCTTTCCCAACTTGTTCTCTTTTTTTATTCGTCTGTTTAGAAGGATCTCTGTGACATGTTCTATTTTGTTTTGCTTTGCTTCTGTGGCTTTACTTGTGCATATTTCTCTTCTTGCATGCCTGTCTTAAATCTTACTCCACAATGTAGCCCATCTATTCAAAATCTGTGAAACCTTCTCTAGTTCTCTGGCTGTTATTGTTCTCCCCTTTCCCTGAATTGCAGCATTTGTTACCACAGTTGCATGATGTACAGTTCAAAGCAGGGTCGTTTGTGTTATGTTTATTAGTTTCTTTGTATCCCTAACTAAATTCAAAGTTCCTTAAGGACATAAATTATATTTTATCTATTTTAATTCTCCACATGATATAGTGCTGATTACATAATAGGCTCTTGGAAAATAAATCCCTTAAATTCCTCATCTATAGTATTTACCTGTTACATGTAATATTCTCTATTTTAAAGATAAAAGGTATTCTGATCCATAGTCTGTATGTTGTATGTTTTTAGAGAATTTACTATCAGACAGGTTTTCACAGAAGTCAGCCTGTGATAAGGTGGTAGAGGCAGTGGGCTAAACAAGACTCACTAATAGTACTATTTTTTTCTAATCAGGAAGCTCTGTGACCTTGGGTAGTCACTTAGCTGTCTAAGCCTCAATTCCACAATTGGCAAAACAAAGCAATAAGGCTTGAATGAGTTCTCAAATAATTTGGTCTCTGTGTATTTTTACATTTTAAAAAATTATTGAGGAGCCCAAAGAGCTTTTGCCTGCATAGGTATTGATCTATATTTACTGTATTAAATTTAAAACCAAGAACTTTTAAAAACATTTATTAAACATGACAGCAATAAATCAGCACATGATTTTATAAGTGATATATGTTAAGACAGTTCTATGTTTAAAGCAAGACATTTTTAGTGAGAAGAGTGGCATTATTTGTACATTTCTGTAACTCTTCTTAATATTGGGCTGCATTCTCATGTCTACTTCTGTACTCAGTATGTTGTAATGTGTAGTTTGGGTTCAAAGGAAATTTAGGCCTCACAGTTAGAAAATGGAGGCTTGTACTAGCCTTTTCAAATAATTTTGGGTGTTTATCTTGGATTCTCTATCACATCTTGATAAGTGATAGTTTCCTATAGGTTTAGTTGCAGTGTGGGATTTGGGACCCTATCAGTTAACTTTGTGTAGTTTTTTTCATTAAAATGTACTGCTATATGGCTTGGCACCTGTGGCTCAAGCGGCTAAGGCGCCAGCCACATACACCTAAGGTGGCAGGTTTGAATCCAGCCTGGACCCTCCAAACAACAATGGCTGCAACCAAAAAATAGCCGGGTGTTGTGGCGGGCGCCTGTAGTCCCAGCTACTTGGGAGGCCGAGGCAGGAGACTCACTTGAGCGCAGGAGTTGGAGGTTGCTGTGAACAGTGAAGCCATAGCACTCTACCCAGGGGGACAGCTTGAGGCTCTGTCTCAAAAAAAAAAAAAAAAAAAAAAAAAGTACTGCTTTATTTTGTACTCGGAATGGGTCTTTTACCCAGGCATGATTTTGTAAACTCATACCTTGGTCATTTAGAAATAATAGGATTCCATTTAGAAACTTACATATCTTCAGATTTCAACCCATTTCATTATGCAATATTCAACAGTCACATTTATTAATATCACTACCAACTCTCATCAGAAAAATCTTTTATGTACTAGGAATTTGTTGAATTTATAGTGCTGGATATAGGTTTTATAAAAATTCTAATTTCTGATTCAAAGCTCCAGTGTTATAATTTGCCACAAATGCTATCCATTGTTTCCTTGAAGTAAGAAACTCACTTGATTCATTTTTTTAAAAAATTGATGTCAAATACCCAAGTATAAGTCTGTTTTTAATTGAGTTTTACAGATCAATCAGATGCTTTCCCATTAGAAACCATCATGCTTAGGTTTTCAACATGATCTTTATGCATATTTCTCTCTTTAGCAAATCGAACATTAAAGATACATGTACTCAGGAATTGATTTTCATGTAATTTGTCAAGAACGTGCTTAAGTGAGACTGGCCTTTTTTGTTTGTACATTTAAACGTTGAGTGTGTGACTGTGTGGAGTACAGTGACTACTAGTAGGTTTTTTTTTGCCATTGCCTTGAGTCTGTGAAAGTACCAACAGTTTTACCCAGCATTGTTTTTGTAGCATTGGTACAAATGTAGTTTAAAAAAGAAAAATGACATCTTGGTATTATTTTAAAAATAGTTTTGACTTGGTAGGTCCTCTGAAAGAGGTCTCAGAGGCCCCCAGAGGTTTGTAGACCATCTTTTGGAACCTCAGAGTGAGACAATTTGTGAGTTCTACACTAACTTTAAAATATTTGGAGGTTGGTGATTGCAGTGATTATCCTTAGGTCATGTGTGAGATTTTAATGGATTGTAAATATTATAATCCTCCTTGAATTACAATGTATGAGAAAACTTTTACATGTTAGTGAGTCTAAATGAAGTAGTGTAAAAACTTTTCTTCTCTAATTAGATGAGATAGTTTACAAATTATGCTTATTATAAAGTGTTCATATATATTATTGAAAACCTTCACTCAGCTTTAAGTGTTTGTACCTTCCTTGTGACCATTGTTGTATTTTTGTCATTCTTTTCCCCCTTGTTCATTTGAAGAACCCCCAACATGTTCTCCTCAGCAGTTTACTTGTTTCACGGGGGAAATTGACTGTATCCCTGTGGCATGGAGGTGTGATGGGTTTACTGAATGTGAAGATCACAGTGATGAACTCAATTGTCCTGTGTGCTCAGAGTCCCAGTTCCAATGTGCCAGTGGGCAGTGTATTGATGGTGCCCTCCGATGCAATGGAGATGCCAACTGCCAGGATAAATCAGATGAGAAGAACTGTGAAGGTATCTGGAATTCCTCAGTGCCTGCTTGTGCAGACTTTTTTCCATTAAGTTCTTTAAAATCAGAGTGTTGCTTTGGCTCAGTGGTAAATTAGGTGTTTTCAAGTATACATGACCATGTTATGTCCGAACATAGCACTCTGTTCCAAATTGTTGTTTTAATTCATTCCACGTCTATAACACTTATACAGATTAATAAGTTTGAAAATTGAGAAATATATGAGGTTGGCAGTATGTTGAAATAGTCTGTTTCCAATGAACTCTGAACTAGTTGATTTATTTATAAAGATATAAAATATTTCATATTCTCTGCTTCCCCTTACTAAGTTTTAACACAGTAAAACTTAAGGTAACCAACAGAATTATTAGTATGTGAAGAACAAAATAAGAAATTTCTACCTGATTTTCTTTTCCATTCCCTCTACCAGTGGAAATTCCCAGAGAATAATGTTTCATTTATTTTTAAAAATCTAGTCTGATTTTCATTTTTACTTAGAAAGTACCTTTTTACTTCTGCCAAGAATTTGGCTTTACATGGTATTAAAAATAAGAAAATTACTTGCATTTTTTTTCTAGTGCTTTGTTTAATTGATCAGTTCCGCTGTGCTAATGGTCAGTGCATTGGAAAACACAAGAAATGTGATCATAATATGGATTGCAGTGACAAATCAGATGAACTGGATTGTTGTAAGTAGCACTAAGACCGTGTCAATTATTCACAATTTTTAAAACACTTTTTTTCATTATGTGTGAGGTTTATGTATCAAGATTTCCTTATTAAGTAACAAGGGTTAAGCCAATTATTTGTGACAGGGATTTTTTTATGCTCTGCTTTCAATAATTCCGCAAACACAGCAGTTTTCTTAGGCACAGAAATATTTAGTAAAGCACCAGAAAAGAATAAATGTTTTGCCACCCCAGAGTTCCAAAATTCTCCAGTAATTTAGGTACATGGAAATTAACTGATGGCCTAAACTTAATTTCAGAAAGTTAATCCATGTTTCTTTCCCTTTGTTTTCTTGTGTTTTCTTGAGCTGTTTCTATCAGTTTCTCAGTGGCTAGATTCTAAGAGCTTTCTTAAACTGCACCCTGAGGATACTTTGGGCTGGCATATATCCCTAAACTTTGAGATGCTTGGCTGAACAGCCTACAGTTTCTGTAAGAGTCTTAACCATTAACTAGTGTCATCACATACAGTGTATCCCAAATCAACAAACTTCATTCTGAGTGGAATTCATTGTAAGCCCAGGGCTACCCTGTCAAAACTTACTGGATTGTATTTAGATAGGATTCATTTAAAAACTCTTTCATCTCTAATGATGACATTAAACTGGTATTTTTACAAAGTTCAAATAAGGATGGGGTGCAGTGGCTCACACCTGTAATCCTATCACTTTGGGAAACTGAGGCAAGAGGATCACTTGATGTCAGGGGTTTGAGACCAGCGTGAACAACATAGTGAGATTCCACCTCTACAAAAAATAGAAAAATCAGCCACACTGGTAGTTCATGCCTGTAGTCCTAGCCACTCAGGAGGCTAAGGTGGGAGGGTTGCTTAAATCCAGGGGTTTGTGGTTACAGTGAGTTATTATAACACCACTGCATTCTATCCTGGGCAACAGAATAAGATCCTTTCTCAAAAAAATAAACATTTATTGCTTCTTGGCCTTTTGGTTAAGACCAAGTGTAAAAAAAACACATTAAAAAAATTTCAAAAGTATGATTATTCAATAAGGCTTAGAATCTATTCATTTATTCAGCAAAATGTTAGACATTGCTGCAATGCTAAGGACACATCACCAAGTTTCTCAAAGACCTCTATAGTTGAGAAAACAGTGAGAATATAATTTGAATTATAGCTCTTCTACTTTACTACTAACTACTAACAAATTATTTGTTCTTATTAAACCTTAGTGTCCTTATCTTTAAAAATAAAGATACTTACCCTGATGACTGAGATTTAATGTGTATGTCATTTAGCCTGACAAACACAGAACCTGGTTCATAGTAGGTACTGTTGTGATAAATAATATCAAAATTGCTGCAATAGAGATCTATACAAGTAATAGTACAAAGGAGAGTAGTCAGCTTTTTAGGAACAAAGATGGAGTTGGTCAAAGAAGGCTTCTTTAAAAAATGGTACTTAAGATCAGGTGTCAGTCAATGAGAGTATTCATTACGCAGATGAATGAAGAGGGAGTATACTGGTCAAAAGCAGAAAGGAGTGAAACAACCAGCCTTTGGAAACTGCATGTAAATGGAGCTGACAAAGGCTATGTCTTGTCAGCAAGAGAAAATATAGGCAAAGGTAAGATCATGGAGGACTTTGCTCGTCTAAAAAGCCTAGGCAAAATCTATTAACAAAGGAGAGTGATTGAAAATTTCAAGAATAAGACTAGTAAGGCCAAGCAAATATAAAAGCTATAAAGCAGATAAATTAGAGGTGATAAGATTTATAGGCAGGAAATTTGTTAGATTGGTTGTTTTCAGACTTCTTTTGATCACATCTAGAGGAATACAAAGATGTGGGTACATGCATAAAAAAGCCAAAAGGGTGACATACCCATATTATGTTCTGATGTTTTTTCTGTTTTACTTCTATAAATGCTGGATATAACCTACTAGATCATTCTCTCCACTAATGACTTGTATCTTACAATTTTAAAAGGAGGCTTTATCAGGAGGAAGCAGTAGAGTAGAAAGGAGGGAATATATTTCAGAAGTAGAATGAAGAGGAGTTGGTAACCATATAGTTGATAAGTTTCGGTTGACCCACGGGCACCTTACTGAGGGGCTGGTGTCATTAGCTAGGATACATAGCAGAGACTGAAACTGAAGTACTATACTTATCCTGGCTGCAGATGCAATATTTGGGTAATTTAATGTTTTTTTGTTCTTTTAATTTAGATGGCTTTAGGCGGGCATGCACCTTACCATTTGCCACAGGCCCCATCACTCTTTACTGTCCTGTACTAGACTATGGTTATGATATGCTTTACCTCTGGAATCTAGGAGAAAGGACAGGTGATAGTGAAGATGAATTCTATTTGGGATACGTTACATTAAAGATACCCAGGAGATACCCCTTTGAAGCTATTCAGGAAGTTGTTGATTGTATGGGTCTGTGGCTCAGGAGAGAAATTTGGTGTCCTTCAGTTTCTTGATGATAATTAAAACTGTGGCAGTGGATGAAATCTCCCAGGAGAGTAACCATAGGGAGAAAATAGTAAACTGTAGGTAGAACTCTCTGAGGAACACCTGTACTTAAGAGGCAGAAGAGAATGAAGCCAACAAAGGAAGCAGCAGGGAAAAGAGACAGCAACCAAAGCATAGAGACAACCATTAGAATGGGAAAAGATACTTGCATATTATAAATTGAACAAAAGCTTGATAACTAATACCTACAGTGAACTCAGGAAACAAAGAGCCAACAATTCCTTATATCAGTGGGCAAGTGAGAGGAATAGAACCTTCTCTAAATAAGACGGATGAATGAGTATATGAAAAAATGCTCATCATCTCTAATTATCAGAGAAATGTAAATTAAAACCACCCTGAGATACCACATAACCCCACTGAGAATGGCCCACATCACAAAATCTCAAAGCTGCAAATGCTGGTGTGGATGTGGAGAGAGGGGACCACTTTTACACTGCTGATGGGACTGCAAACTAATACAACCTTTCTGGAAGGAAGTATGGAGAATCTTCAAAGAACTTAAACTAGACCTCCCATTTGATCCTGCAATCCTGTTACTGGGCATCTACCTAGTAGAAGAAAAAAAAATATTTTATCATAAGGACTAGACTTTTTTGCAGCTCAATTTACAATTGCCAAATTGTGGAAACGACTTAAATGCTCACCAACCCAGGAGTGGATTAACAAGCTGTGGTATATGTATACATGGAATCCTATTCAGCCACTAAAAAAGATAGAGACTTTATTGCATCTTTTGTATTAACCTAGATAGAGGTGGAACACATTCTTCTTAGTAAAGCATCACAGGAATGGAGGAACAAGAATCCAGTGTACTCAATTCTAATATGAGGACAATTGATGCTAGTAAATGGTGGGGGTTGGGGGACTAAGGGAGGGGATAGGGGTCCCAGTGTATGACACACCTCTTAGGGGTGGGACACAATTATAAGAGGGACTAAATTATTCATTTATTTATTTGTAGAGACCGTCTCACTTTATCGACCTTGGTAGAGTGCCGTGGTGTCACACAGCTCATAGCAACCTCCAACTCCTGGGCCCAGGCAATTCTCTTGCCTCAGCCTCCCGAGTAGGTGGGACTACAGGCGCCTGCCACAACACCCGGCTATTTTTTTGTTGCAGTTTGGCTGGGGCCGGGCTTGACTCCACCACCCTCCATATATGGGGCTGGCGCCCTACCCACTGAGCCACAGGCACCACCTGATAAAGAGGGACTTTAACAAATGCAAGCAGTATAACCGGTTCTCTGTACACTCAGGGATTCCCTAACAATAAAAAAAAAAAAAGAATAATTAGAAATGATAAAATGAAGAGATTGATGTCTTGGAAGGATATTGATCAGGCATTTTTTAGAAGAAAACAGGAACCAGCATTGAATGTACAGAGAAGTCAGTGAGATGAGGAGTGTTTTGAACATGGTAAGTAGGAGAAGTTGTTTTAAACTCTGTGTGGAAGCCTTGTTTCAGTAAGTTAAGGTGAGATGCAGAGACTAGGTATTAAAGGTACTGAATATAAACTTTTTTCTTTTCTTAATTTTGACACAGAGTCTCACTTTGCCCCCCTTGGTAGAGGGCTGTGGTGTCACAACTCACAGCAACGTCCAACTCTTGGGTTTAAGCAATTTTCTTGCCTCAGTCTGTCGAGTAGCTGGGACTACAGGCACCTGCCACAGCGCCCGGCTAATTTTTGTTGCTGCTATTTTACCTGGTTGGGGCCGGGTTTGAACCCTCCACCCTCAGTATATGGGGCCAGCACCCTATCCCCTGAGCCACAGGTGCTACCCAAACTTTTTTCTTGGAAGTGTGGCCTTAGGAAGGAATAAAAATGGGATAGTTGCTCGTATGGACGAAGGAGAGTCTTTACCTCCACAGAGCAAATGTGTAAATGACAGTCTCTATATATTATGTAACTTAGTGATGTTATGTTTACTTCTTTTATATACTCTGCCAGAGGATTAGTTTAGCCATATGCATGGGAGATTTGAGGTAAGGTGAAGCAGAAGGTTTTTTAAAGGACCTGTAACTGTGAGATATAATTTAACTGTTTGGATGAAAGCATTTTCCTTCTGAATAGAAGCTTAAAGCTCTCAATTTGATAAGCCCGTTTACTCGTCTCCTCTACTGCAAGTGGTTCTCAGCCTGTGGGTTGAGACCCATAGGAACTGTGTTAAAGGGCTGTGGCATTAGGGCATTAGGAAATGTTAAGAACACTGCTCTACTGTATTGATGCCCTCTGCTTCATAAAGCCTCAGGTAGCTCAGGGATCCAGGGAAGGTGGATACCATGGGCAGGATCCTCAGGCACTCTGACCTTTCTCTGATTCCTCCAGTAATCAAGTATTGGAGACCTTATATCCCTTGCTCTCAGGCATCCCGAAAGCCTGAAGGCAACAGTTAGTCTAGTGCTAAGACTCATCTTTAGTTTCTGACTTTATTCACCTAGTTTAATTGTCAACATGTGCCCAGAACAGCTTTTGGTTCTTCACTTATTCCAGGTGAAAGATTTGATGACTTTTCTAGGTTCTTATCTTCTAGGCCTAAAATTCCAAAATAACCTTGTTGATTTTCATAGTATACAGAGTGAAGCAGGATAGATTTTATTTATATTTAAAGCTTCTTCATGCTGTTTAAATCTACACTTCTCTTACCATCTTTGTTTCTGTCAATTTACAATTATATTTTCTTATATATATATATATATATATATTTTTTTTTTTTTTTTTTTTTTGAGACAGCCTCAAGCTGTCCCCCTGGGTAGAGTGCCGTGGCATCACAGCTCACAGCAACCTCCAACTCCTGGGCTCAAGCGAGTCTCCTGCCTCAGCCTCCCAGGTAGCTCGGACTATAGGCACCCGTCACAACACCTGCCTATTTTTTGGTTGCAGCCGTCATTATTGTTTTGGCGGGCCCAGGCTGCCATCTCAGGTGTATGTGGCTGGCACCTTAGCCACTTGAGCTACAGGCACCGAGCCTACGATTATATTTTCAAATGTATTTTATTTCCACCTTCACTTAAGGATAGTTCATTATGATTCCTAATGATGACATTTAATCCATATGTCCACAGGGCATGGTGTGTGTTTTTCATAAAAAAGAAAAATGTTTATTATCTTCTTTAGTCTCATAACTTCACATTCTGCTAGCCAAGTTTTCTTTTTGGTCACTCTTTTGAATGTATAATATGACCTTGCTGTGTTCTCTCCTTTAGATCCCACTGAAGAGCCAGCTCCGCAGACCACCAATACAGTTGGCTCAGTTATTGGAGTGATTGTCACTATTTTTGTGTCTGGAACTATATACTTTATCTGCCAGAGGATGTTGTGTCCACGTATGAAGGGAGATGGGGAAACCATGGCTAATGACTACGTAGTGCACGGACCAGCCTCTGTGCCCCTAGGTTATGTGCCACACCCGAGTTCTTTGTCAGGCTCTCTTCCAGGTGAGTTAAGACGGATCCACTGAGAATTAAGTCTTGGGTCCTGGCAAGATTGCCAAGGTCTATTATGGAAATAGGATGCTACCCAGAGTCTTTCAATCTACTTTGGGTTTAAAAAAATATAAGAGCACTCATGTGTGAAGTCCTAGCACTTGGGGAAGTTGATGCAGGAGGATGGTTTGCCAGGAGTTTAAGATCAGCCTAAGCAAGAGTGAGACCCCTATCTCTGCAAAGAATATAAAGATGAGCTGGGCATGGAGGCAGGTGTTTATAGTCCCAGCTACTTGGAAGGCTGGTGCAGGAGAATCCCTCAAGTCAAGGAGTTTGAGGTTGTAGTGAGCTATGATGACACCACTGCCTTTAGCCCAGGAGACAGAGCTAGACCTTATCTCAAAAAAGAAAAAAGTGTGTGTGTACATATGAACAAATGTTCATTTTATCTATTAGCATCTTCTCTATAACTAAAAGGCCTTAGATACAGTTTGGTAGGAATAGCCCAAAGATATAAAGCAGATACACCCCCACCCCGCCAAGCCCTTCTGAAAGTAATCAGCCAGTCATTTAGTGAAGAGTTACCAACCACAAGCTCTTTAGGTTCACTACCAGGGAACCCCACTACTACTGAGTTCGGGAATAAAAGGAGGCCAAAAAATAAATAAGATTTCCTTTAGCCACGTAAGACCTATAAATAGCTGGGCAATAGAAGGGAATAATTATTTGCTGTCATGTTTCCTCCTAACTTTGCATTATGAGAGTGAAACTTGGGCTAGTTGAGGCATAGCTGAGTAGCCAGAAGTTTTGTAATTAGGTAGGTCGTATTTAAGTAAATATGACCTTTTTTGGGGGGTGAATATGGTGAAGGAAGTGCCTTAGCAAAAGCCCTCCGAAAATAGGAACTTATTCTGGGTGTAACTCTTAAGTAAACAGACATGGTTTTTAAACTGTTAATGGTAATGTTTCTTTGTTGCCATACCTATTTTTAGTAGAATTTGGGAAGCTACATGGAAAAAAAACAGAATTTCTTCTTTAGAATTGGTAGTTTTAATCCCAGCAGCATTTGCATTTAGGAGATGAAGAAATATCTTGCATATGTTTCTGCAAGTGTTTATGCCCTAAAAATGGTTTTTATTTTCTTTTGAATAAATCTATTATTTAATCTACCCTGCTTCACAGCCTTTGTCCTTCACAGTCCTTTCTCCTTCACATCCTCCGAGAGGTGGAAATCCTCTTATGTTGAAGATTTTCTGCTTCCTGTGGGGGAGCAGAGTGGGAGCTGTTCTAGGCCAGCTCTCAATGGAAGCATTCACTTCTAGAGAACATTGATTTCTTTCTTCATTACATGTTTTCGATTATTATTAAGAAAAGAGGGATAAGTTGTAAAATCAGACTACTGGAGTATTGATATTGGTAATCTGATACTGAATAAAATTATTTTGTGCATTTTTTTTTTTTTTGAGACAGAGCCTCAAGCTGTCCCCCTGGATAGAGTGCTGTGACATCACAGCTCACAGCAACCTCCAACTCCTGGGCTCAAGCGAGTCTCCTGCCTCAGCCTCCCAAGTAGCTGGGACTACAGGCGCC
>CAUYTI010037208.1:0-14484 GCA_963575145.1 Galago senegalensis | reverse complement strand
TTTTTTTTTTGAGACAGAGCCTCAAGCCGTCCCCCTGGGTAGAGTGCCGTGGCATTACAGCTCACAGCAACCTCCAACTCCTGGGCTCAAGCGAGTCTCTTGCCTCCGCCTCCCAAGTACACATCCACCTCACTGGCAGGTACTTGAAGCCTGTTGTCCACATCTCCATCAAACAGCACTTGACGGATCTGAACAGTGACACCTGAATTGACGCTAACTAGATGCTTATTCATGCCATCTTTCAAAACACTTCTATAATCAAAACTGAGGGGGAATTCTAAGGGGTCTATTTTTCTACAGCAAAACATATGCAATTTAAAAATATATTGTAGTCCAGCCTCTTCCCAACCCCAGAGGACAGCACTATGACACTCTTAACCAATTGTGCCGTATGTGGCAGCTGGCTGAGGTGGGCACAGTTCAGGGATGAGGGCAGAGTGGCACAGGCCTCTCTGACAAGCAGCCCCTCTGTCCCACTGCGTGCAACCATGCTGCTGGCCAGCAGCTGCTCCACATCCTCAAGACACAACACCCAGAGGTCACAGATGAGAACAGGAAGAAGAGGGGCCAACCCCCAGCTCAGGTGGCTCCATTAGGCCCTTCCTGTACATGAGGGGACAGGCAGGCGGCTCTGCCGACCTCACGGAACTCACGCATCAGCTGTGGACACTAGCACTTTGGGTTCTGGAGATGCTACAACTGCCATTCACTGAACTTGGGACAATGGAAAACGTCAGCCCATGGCACCAGCCCAGAGCCTAGAAAATAGCGAGGCAGTTGTGAAATCTGATCTTTCTAGAGATTCCATGTGCCTGGGGCCAAAATTCCTATTTGAAAATGAGGATGATTTTCTAAAGAATTAGAAGCATTAAATAGGAAGATTTCTGTTTTGGTACCACTACACAACTCAGAAACAAAGCAAGGGGAAACAGCACTTTAAAGAACACAAAGAAACTGCAGAAACCCAGAGAGAGGGCTCAAAGCAGCAGCTGTGTTTCAAAAGGATTTTCTTGCCCTAAACTGGCTGCGGTGCCAGCAAAGGCCTGGCCTCCCTGCCCTCCACTAAGTCGGGAGTGGCACTGGCAGGCATGTGGGTTGGCTACAAGGACCAGGACATGGCTGTGGCCCTCCCCAGGGTTTTGGGAAAAGTGGTCACACCTACTGAGCCTGCTAGAGCCCTGGCCAGGGCGACAGCTGTCAGGCTCTGTGCCATAGGCCCTTCCCAGAAGGGGACATGCAGGTCACGTCTGCTTAAACGTGCCAGGGAGCTGATATCCACAGGCATTTTGTCACTTTGCACAGTGAGAACTCCTGGGAAAGATCAGTGCCTCCCGAAACATATTGGCGTGAAGACCAATCTCACCCAGCACGTGGCAGAGTACAGGGAACTGGAAGGCAAGCTGGTGGGCAATATGGCACAGCCAGGCACATCCTGAGCACCCCACACTGGGCACTCAGGTAAGGCACCTGGACAAATGCTGTGGCCCTACCTGAGGGACCCTGAGCCCAAGGGGCATCAGGTCACCCTAAGGCTGAGGAGACCCTCCCCTGTGTGCACCCAAGGCCTCCTAGGACTCTCCTCTGCCTCCTCCTGCCCTCCCGTGCCCCCCCGCCCCCACCAGGTGAGCAGGTACCAGCTGGGTACAACTAGGGCCACAGCATGGCCAAGCCAGCGCAGAAGTGAATAGGCAAGAACACTGGGCAAACTGTCCCCTTTGGCAGGGAGTTCATGTGTGGCTATCGTGCTCCGTGGCAAGCTGCTCCCTGCAGGGCATGTATCTGTCTGAGCTGTGCATCTGTCCTGACTTCCCCCAGGAAGGCAACACTTGTGCCCTCTCTGAACAAGAAGCACAGGCCCATGCAGGAGACACAGGGCTGGACACAGAGCCAGGGACAACAGACAACACAGATTATACCTCTTCGCTGCCGAAAAGGACCTGGGAGTTGAATGTAAAACGTGCATCAAACTCGGATGGCTTCCTGGGCCTCAGCCTCCTGCGCTGAAACATGAGGGAGGGGCCTGGTGCTCACAGGGCCTCTCTGGTCGTGCAAGGGTAGGAACAAGGCAGGAAGGCTAATGTTTATATGGGAGAGATTAGGTCCCCCTTAAAGAGGGACCTTGCTGAGTGAGGGCGACATGATATAGGCCGTGTGTGCAAGGACCTCACTGTCCCTGTCATGCCACAGACTCTGGGGCAATGGAGTGCCTGATGGTTCCACGCCTGCCACAGGTGATGCTCAAGAAAAAAGAGCAAATCTAAGGAACCCCAGAGACGACACTTTGCTGTGTTGTGTGACAGTATGGGCAGGGATGGGGACGCCACTCCATCTAGCTCTCAGACAGCCGGGCACATGTCTACAGCACAGGCATCCAGGGACCGTGCGGACTGGAAGAATGTGCAGGTCCTTTAAATCTCCATGGCTCAGGTCCTTTATCTGAAGAAAGGATGGCTAGGATTAAACTTGAGAGGCACCAAGTGCCACGTGATGTGGGGCTGTGTTTCACGGGCTCCTGTGGGCACCTGGGTACCCCAGAAAATGCTCTGCTAGGCTAAGCTACCAGACCAGCACCTGCCACCTCCAGCATCCGCTGAGGGCCCAGCATGTCCCAGGCACCATGATGATGTGTTCTACCCCTTACCACTCAGTGTGGACCAGCAGCAGCGGCGTGAGCTAGGAGCAGGTCAGGGGTGTGGGGCAGTAGAGAGGGTCTCCCTCAGGGCCCAGCAGGGGGAGGAGGTGCACCACTGCCTGCTCCAGTGAGGGCAAAGCAAGCATGCAGCCCAGCCAGGCTTGCCCCAGAGCCTCTGCACTGCTCAGATCTCCGGCTACATGTCTCAGACATGACCACAGGCTTCCCTGCCCCCTCAAGAAAACTATCCCTATGCCCTCCTATGTCCCCCTAAAAAATAAGCACAAACAAGACTGTGGATAAACACTCTATGCTTTTTCTCTTATATCCCTTTAAGCAAAAACAAAGATATAAATTCAATACAAAATGCTAAAATCTATAAATTTCAAATTTACAGCATGTTAACGGGTAGGGGGGTGATCCTGCTCAGCCTCCATGCACAGGTCCTGGGGTTCCTCCCACTGGGACCATCACAGCTGTCAGCCAGGCTGGCAGTGACAACCCTAGAGATTGCTTGGGACAGAGCCCACTCTCATGGCTGCACCCCTCCTCATGGCATTGGTTCCTCCCATCAGAGCACCTAACCTGGGAACAGAGGGGCCCTGAGGCCACCCAGAAAGGCTGAAAGGCATTTTCAGACTATCATTAAAATGCAAAAGGAAAACCATTTTGATGTCTATAGAGAGCCTGTAGGGCCCCTTCCCCAGTCCCCCAAACATGTGTCCCTGGTAGCAATCTGAGACCCTTGGTGCCCTGAGCTAGGGCCTCTTCCAGGGGCCTGGGAGTTTGGGAAATGAATGGTGTAGGTCACTCCCAAGGAGATGGTGTTTGTATTCTCACAAGTGTGACATCGCAGGCTGTTCCGTAGGGTCATGCCTGAGCCAGGTCTCTGCTCTCCCAGGAATACACCACACCCGTTCCCGCCGTGTGGCACATTTGCTGAGAGATGGTGCCAAGAGGAGGAAACGTCTAAGCTGAAATTTTATTACTTAATTTTTTTTTTTTTTTGTAGAGATAGTCTCACTTTGTTGCCCTTGACAGAGTGCTGTGCCGTCACAGCTCACAGCAACCTCCAACTCCTGGGCCTAGGTGATTTTCTTGCCTCAGCCTCCCAAGTAGCTAGGACTACAGGCGCCTGCCACAATGCCTGGCTATGTTTTTGTTGCAGTTTGGCTGGGGCCAGGTTTGAATCTGCCACCCTCAGTATATGCGCTGGCACCCTACCCACTGAGCCACAGGCGCCGCCCAAATTGTATTACCTGTTAAATAAAGCGAGGATAAGGATAATAGTAACAAGAAAAGGGAACATTTTAATGTAACCACCACTCCCCGTTCACTAATTGCTACCATCCTGATTCCAGATGAATCACTGGCTGCAGCAGGATGTTAACTTGCCCCGGGCTCAGGGAGGGACTCTGGCAGATGATGATCACACCCCTTCCACAGGTCTCTAGAGTACCACGCTGCACCCAGGCTCTTGTCTGGTGATGACCCGTGACTTCCATAAACCACCAGTTTGGTGGTTTCAGGAAGGTCTCGGCATCTGTGCCAGGACCTAGACCAATGGACCTCTGTCATGGGAAACCACAACACATAGAAAGCAATCTGGTGTTTATGGGTCTCAGGGTGAAGCACGTGACCTTACAGCATGTTTGAATTTCATTCACCACACGTCACCTGCCACCTGTCACCTCTGTTGGCTTACCTTATCCCTCCCAATTGGAAGGGGCATGGCTGTGTAAAGATTCTTCCTTCCATCAAACACTGGTTTCCGATCCCCAAAGATCTGTGTTTTAAAGTGCTGGACCATGTGTTCCACTATTTCCCTGAAACAAAGACAGAATTCAGGCAAATATCAATAAAATCAGGAAAAGGGCACACAAGGACGACATTTTTCTGACACTGCTTTTTAAACAACTTTGTAAGACCTGTGGCTCCTTTTGGCAATATGACTTTCTTCTACAGAGAGTCAAGCTAGCTAGAATATCAGGTGGGTTTTTGCTCCTTTGAGTCACACCAAGATGGAAGAACTTGCTGTGTGCAGGTGTTTTACACACTGCACGCAGATGACAGAAACTCCCAGACCGTCCATGATTCCCCAGGGATAGTGGGGAAAGGGATCTGGTTCCACAGCTGTGGGGTAGGCTGCCCTGGGGCTTTGGCACGGAGACTATACCCCCACCTAACAACACCAGGGTGGGGCTGGACTCAGCAGGGAACCTTGTGTGGCTACTGGAGCCGACCAGAGGATGTGATGTGAACCCCTGTCAAGATGTGTGTGGGGCTGACTTGGCCTGTGTCTCCTGTGATTGTCAGAAGAGATAAACCAAGTACTGCTCCCACTTCTACCTGGACCCTGGAATGAAGACTTTGAACTTGACTCAAATCCCATCCAGCCTGACCCAGCAGGCCCAGGCAAACCACAGCCCACCTGCAGAGGTGAGTGTAAAACAGTTACTGCTGTAAGGTCTGAGACACTGGCTTGTTCCTCAGGCATTACAGCAGCAAGAAGGATCTGCTGTCCCTCCCCCCAGGAGACCAGGGCTCCCCCCCCCCCGGTCTCCCCAACTCCAGAGACACTCTACAGATGACCAGCCTTCGGGCTCCCAAATGGAAGACAACATCCTGTTGCCCCTGCTTTGGAGGGGGCCCCTCCTGGCACAGAGTTCTTGGTTGTCTGATGGTGGTTTTGAGGCCATTCATTCAGCTAACCAGACGGTGGCCCTTACACGCAGTGTCTGCAGGACACACACACACACACACACACGAGCTGCAGGGCCCTGCTCGCCACAAAAGCCCACACAGGGGACATGCAAAGCGCCCTCAGATGCGTGTCAGTCTCTCTTCAGAACAGCAGCTCAGGGGGCTGTGCAGGGAAAAGAGGGACTCCACAGCAAGGGGAGTCAGGGAGAGCACAGCATATGCATTCATGAGGAGGTAGCATCTGAGCCTAGCGTGGCAGGGACAGTCCTTCTCCCAGGCAGAGCTGTTGTCATCCTTTAGGAAGCAGAAATTCAGTGATTTGACCCACCCTTTCCCAGAATATGGGGACAGCTAACCTAAAAGGCTTTGCCCAGCTGCCCTTCCACAACAATGAAACCAGAAGGTACGTCTCTAGGGATCCAGCCAAGCTCACCCCACCTCCCAGGTCTGGGGCAAGGGGACGGCAAATGCAGCTTCACAGGAGCCTGGAGACATCAGCCTTGCTGCCACCAAGGTAGAGCCCGCCAGGCAGGCCACAGCGCAAGGGCAGTCAGTGCAAAGCCAGCTCTACCTGCCATGCCTGCCCTTGGTGGGTGGGGTGTAATCTCACAGAGCAGCTGCCCAAACTACTCTGGGTCACCTCTGACAAGGTGTGCCCTACAGCCCTCACTGCAGGGTAGCGCTTCCCTCCATACTCTCCAGACGTCACAAGGGTCCCCAATCTTTAAGGGTGTTTCCTCCAGACAAAGACTCTGGGGTCAAATTTGCCTCACTGGTGGTGGAGGGTCCCCACTCACATTCAAAGACAATAATCATTCCAACCAAATTCGAGTTTGTCCTAACAGAGTGAGAGGGCACACATCCCGACCCATCTTATGAGGCCAGCAAAATCTTCACCTTCAAGTTCATGTGTGGAGCACTAAGTGGGGTCAGGGGTCAATCTGCTGAGAAACTCAAGTCCTGAACCAATCAGTGTGCAACTGGGGCCAGCAATCAGGAAGACACACCACAGGGAAGTTCAGTCTGTACCAGACGTGAGATTAACACAAAACAGGCTATAAAGTAAAAGCTGTAACTATAAAACTTCTAGAAGAAAACAAAAGAGAAACATCTTCATGGGCTTTGGGATAAACAAAGATTTCTTAGACATAAAAAGTATGAACTACGTAAAAGAAAAAAATTAAGTTCAAGACCAGCCTGAGAACAAGCAAGACCCTATCTCTAAAAAAACAAAAAAAAAATAGCTGGGTACCAAGTATGGTGGCGAGCACCTGTAGTCCTAGCTACTTGAGAGGCTGAGGCAAGAGGATGGCTTGAGTCCAAGAGTCTGAGGTTGCTGTGAGCTGTGATGCCATGGCATACTACCAAGAGCAACAACGTGAGACTCTGTCTCAAGAAAAAGAAAAAAAAGAAAAGAAAAAATTAATAAATTAGACCATTAAAGTTAAAAACTTTAATTTTCAAAAGACTCCATTATAAAAAAGGAGGGGTGAGCAACTGACTAGGATAAAATATCCCAAAACACACAGCTGTGTCTCTGACAAATGACTTGTGTGCATAGTATCTTAAAAGAAAAAATCCTACATCTCAGTAAGATGAATAATCCAATTCAGAAAATGAGTGAAAGATTCGATCAGACACATGGCAAAAGACACACAAAGAGCCAGGGGCACGTTAAAGGAAGTTCTTCACTAGTCATTAGGGAGACACTAATGAGACCAGAGAGACACCCAGCAGACTGGCTACAAGTAAAAAGGCTGCCAGTACAGGAGGCAGGATGATACAAACGCTTTGTAAGAAACTGCTAAGTATTTCCCCGGAGGTCACTGGATGCCTGCCATCCCATCTAGCAATCCCCACAATCACATAAGAGACACAAAAACAAACCCATACAGACACTCAGTACAACAGCACCAATCTGGAAACAACTCAAACACCGGCAACAGGTGAACGGACAAATCCACAACACATCCACTCAATACCTGTGTTCCATCGTACCAATCACTGTTACGTGCAAATCAAAAGTTAAAGATGTGCTTGGAGAACGAAACCAGACACAAAGCAGGGGATTATAAGATGATAACGATTCCATTTTATCTGAGATTCCCTAGGAACCAAAAACAAATCCATGCTGACAAAAAGCAGGTTGTCTGGGACTGATCAGGAAAGGGAGTGGCAGGAAGAACCTCCACGGCCGGTGGCGTGCTCTACACCCTGATCATGGTGGTTTTGTACACGAGTGCAAACATTTCCTAAAGTTCTCAGAACTACACACAGGCAGACCTCAGAGGACACTGCAGGCGTGGCCCCAGACCACCAAAATAGAGGGAATATGAAAATAAAGCTAGTCACACAAAGTCTCTGGTTTCTTGTGCACATAGAAGTTACATTCACACTACGCTGTGACCTCTTCAGTATGCAACAGCACTGCATATACACACACTGCTGACACGACAGAGACGTGAGGGGAGCACGCACTGTTTATACTGTTGGAAGAATCGTTACTTGGAGCTGTGTTTCATAAACCCTTAATTTGTTAAAAACACCCCAAAGAAAAAAACCAACCCTAAAATAAGAAACCACAGTATCTGCAAAGCATAATAAAACAAGGTATGTCTGTACTTAAAAAGAATGGTTTTTGTTGTGTGTAAATTATACCTCAATAAAGTGGGTTTATGTTTTTAAAGATCAACGTAACAAAAAATATGATAATCTCAAAGACATAGAAGCAAGCATTTAATAAAACTGAACACTCATTCATGATTTTTTAAAAATGAGAGAACTAGGAATGGAAGGACATATTTTAATGTGGTAAGAAGTCCAGGAGGCTGGAGTCTACAGAGGACCCATCTTCCGTGGTCCACAGGTAACCGAGATACCCATCCTCTCCACTTCTGTTCAAGCCTATCCTGCAGGTCATGGCACCACCACAGAATGAGACAAACGACACTGGCCACCCCTGGAGGACATTAGAACTGCATTTTCTGAAAATCTAGGAAGCTTCAGAGGAAAACTCAGCTTCAGAACAACACGCCCAGCCTGCAAGTAAAGCCTGTCTGGACGTTTCCTGGATGAACCACACACTGTCCTCCAGGCGTGTGAACTTTTTTCCTTCATTACCTGTTCTAGGGAAGGGAAGGAGCTCGGAGCTCACAAATGAAGAGCCTGGAATGGCAAAGGCAACCACAGGCTGAACAGACCTCGGACACAAGCACAGCCTCCCACTGTGGCCACAGGCCTCTCTCTAGGCTCAAGATGCCCCCCAAAGCTCAGGTCTCTAGAAGTACTGGGAGCCACCCTTTTTCTTCTATGAGACAACATTATACCCGCTAATACAAGTTTCTTATAGCAGCAGAGGACTTCCTGGGTGATTTGGCTACACAGCCTGGTTGTGTTTGGAAACAGATTTTTTACCTTATCTAATCGTACAATGTAACATAACCTCAGTGCTTCACTTATTATCACATTCTAGAACCCCTGACCACCGTGTACTGTACCTTCCCTTCTTCCAGTTTCTTTTCTTTTTGAAACAAGGACTTGTTCTATTACCCAGGCTAGAGAGCAGTGGTATCATCACAGCCTCTTGCAGCCTCCAACTCCTGGACCCAAGTGATCCTCCTGTCTCACCCTCCAGAGTAGCTAGAACTATAGGCACAGTGCACCGTGCTTGGCTGATTTAACTCTACTTCCAGTTTCTGAAAGGAAAGCCGCCCACCACCGTGTGAGACATCCCCTCTGCCTTGCCACCCCTACCCGGGACTGCCCTGACCAGCTCAGCACTGCAGAGATCCCTGTAGGAACTCTGGGGGGCTTTTCCTAGAGTTCCAGAGTTTGCTTCTTCCCTTCTCTTGAGTGACCCCTGGAAGGCACAGCACTTCTGCTGCGTGGGGTGGGTGCAAACACCTTTGCTGCCAGCACTCTCTGACCCAGACTTTGCTCAAAAGGCAACAGCCCAGAGACCAACTGCACATCCTGCAGGCCAGGCCGCCACATCCCCAGTGCTGCACAGTGACCCCACGTTCAGAGAATAAAGCTAATGAAGGCAAACCTGCAGCACTCACTTCTGGTACGTGATTGCTGTGGACAACTCATTCAGTCCTCCCAACAGCCCCGGGGGAGGCACAGAGCCACATGCAAGGGAGGGCAGAACCCAGACACAACCCTAAGTGTCCTCTCCCGGGCCCGCTCCTGACTGCCCACCAGGACTGCCCTGTACTGCCCGGCTGCTCCTGACTGCCCACCAGGGCTGCCCTGTACTGCCCGGCTGCTCCTGACTGCCCACCAGGGCTGCCCTGTACTGCCTGGCTGTTCCTGACTGCCCACCAGGGCTGGCCTGTACGGCCCGAGCTGCTCCTGACTGCCCACCAGGGCTGCCCTGTACGGCCCAGCTGCTCCTGACTGCCTACCAGGACTGCCCTGTACTGCCCGGCTGCTCCTGACTGCCCACCAGGGCTGCCCTGTACGGCCCGGCTGCTCCTGACTGCCCACCAGGGCTGCCCTCTAGGGCCCAGAAGGCGTCTGCTGAAAAGGTGTCCAGAAAAGCCAACACAGCCCCATTAGTTTATGGGGCCCTCTGTCATTCTGTCATAATTTTGAGAAGTTTCTTCTTTGGAAAAATTCATTCTTTCATTAACTTCTACCTACACAAGCTCTGCATCCATAGATTCCCTGCGTAGCTTTCAAATTCTGACAAATCTAGAGGTCTGCTCAGACTGCCCCTCTCTCAAGCTCCTTCTCCAACGCCACCTGATCTTCAAAGCCACACTTTTACATAAACAGTAGGGCACAAAAGAAATGTTGTCACAGCTTTCACGCAGGCAGGATCAAGCTGGCTCTGGCCCCGCTGTCTTCCAGCTCTGAGACCTTCCCTGTCACTGGATACACAAGGCCTAAGTCCAGCAGCAGAAACATTACTTTACCACATGCTTTAATACATCAATGAACCATAATCACCTACATTTCTGGACGTGGGGGCCACACTGGGCAGAGTCTCAAGTGTCACAGCATCCCACAGTGCCTTCATTTAACCATTTCCCACTAACAGATGGCTGCATGGCTCCTCATTTTGCCATCACACCATCAGGGTAGACATCCTGGACGGGGCTCTGCGTGATGAGACTGAGAAGCAGAGCTGGGGACTGACTAGAAGGGGACACTACACTTTCACTTTAAACTGCCTCCTAAAGCGCCCAACCCCACCCACACTCCCCAGACAGCTGGAGCCCAGGGACAAGGCAACCTCAGAGAGTGGCTGACAAGGGCACAGTTGCACTGCCCAGACCTCCTCTCCCAGATTTGGTGCCAAGGGTCACTCAGGGGATGTCAAGACTGAGGAGGAAAAGTGGAGAGGTGAGGAGAGCACTTTCAAGCCACGCCTTTGGGCCGAGACCTGCTGGCTGGCTGGCCACATGATCCAGAGCACCAGCTGCCCATGTGGCCGTCTCTGCACACCGAGACAGAACATTGCCACAACTGAATCCAAGCACGGCAGCCCTTCAGCAGCAATCCACGGTGCTGTCATGACCAAGGGTGTGTGAGGCCAGGTCTTAAGAAGCAGTCCTCAGGATGTCCTTCCTCCCGTGACCTCCCTCCTGCTTTGGCCTCATGGCCTTGAACAGAGCTTTAGCATCGGGCTGACTTACAACCCGCCATGTGCATGTGTTCTGAGAACTCACAACCAGGACCCATCTTTGCTTTCCCCAAGTGCAGTGTGGCAGGAGCAGCAGGAATAGAGTTGTGGGGCCACGACTGGGATGGAGCGATCCCCGGGGCATGGGGCACAGACCACAGGGTGGACTGAGCACTCCCTTCCCACCTCCCCTTCTACTCTGAACTCACCTATCCCAATGTGGATCCCAGGTACTGTTGGTCCCGGGTCTACCTCCCTTCTCTACTAGAGACAGGAACCACGACCATGGCAGGCCCAGGGTACACCCCACGGAGGCCTCAGTAATGCTGGTAGGGAGGGAGGTGGTTGAGGTGCTCCACCTGGGTTTTGCATTCCGCTGAGGTTTTGAGATCGAACCTTACAGACTATCAGTAAAGTTTCATAGTGTGACCAGACAGAACTCTCAAAGAACCTGCTGGGCCAGCCGTGACCAGGACATACACACCTGCTAACAGTGTGCTCAGACACACTTTCCAACACGGCAGCCGGAGGGCCTGAGGGGAGCACAGCAGGCAAGTACCAGTGCAGTGACCTAAGGACAGCCCTTTTTTTTATCACCACCAGCCTTTTGCTAGTGCCAGATGACAAAGCTTCTGATTGGTAGGGTGGCAGGTGGGCTCTCACGCCTGCCTTTTATAAAGGAAAGCCGAGTGTGCACTGTGGCTGACAATACAAGTGTCTACCTGCCACCAGGCCAATTAAAAGCCCAGAAAATGTGCTACTTTTTCATTCCTTCATTCCAGTTCTAAAAAAAATGCCCTAAACACAGGTTCATACATGTTTCTATCTCAAGGAGACTCGATCACAAACCAAAAAAGCCCATTTATGAAAGAATCACAAAGCATGAGACATATTAAAAGATCTAAAAAGACTTTCAGTAAAGAAGGCTGTTTAACCCAGTTACTAACTCAGAAATACAATTTAGTAAGTGCATATTTAAAGATCTAACCTAATTATCAACACATTCCAGGTGCACTGAGTGAATCTGACTGCTTAGTTTTATAGATCAGGGAATGGGGTGCCCAGACATCCTTCCTCTTACAACCTTTGTGAGAAGTATTACGGCAAAGAGAAATTATAAGGCACCAATACAAACTGGGTGGCCCATCGGAGTCATCAGACTGTATGTGAGACTTTTTCTGGCCACGATGAACCAATTGGATCAGACTAAACAACTACAAAACGAGAGAATACAAGAAAGCTGATTTTTGGCATTAGAAAACTGGCAGCTTATGACTGTGGTTGCTGAGGAAAGGGAAGCACGAGTTCACTCCAGCAATTGTAAACCACAACACAGGGCTTGGAGCAACAGTCTTTTCCAGCAAAACACAGAATGGTGGATTCCAGGGTGCTGAGGACACAGGGTACCAGGAAAGACAGCAACTCAACTCTGTCAACAAAACATACATAATGGGCGGTGCCTGCAGCTCAATGAGTAGTGCGCCAGCCACATACATCGAGGCCGGCAGGTTCAAACCTGGCCCAGACCAGCTAAA
Organism: Galago senegalensis; assembly: GCA_963575145.1. Lineage (NCBI taxonomy): Eukaryota > Metazoa > Chordata > Mammalia > Primates > Galagidae > Galago > Galago senegalensis. The sequence goes on along the minus strand of CAUYTI010037208.1, from coordinate 1,985 downwards.
GAACGACAACTGCAACAAAAAATAGTGAGGCGTTGTGACAGGCGCCTGTAGTCCTAGCTACTTTGGGAGGCTGAGGAAAGAGAATCATTTAAGCCCAGGAGCTGGAGGTTGCTGTGAGCTATGATGCCATGATGCTCTACCCAGGGTGACAGCTTGAGGCTCTGTCTCGAAAAATTAATTAATTAAATAAAAATAAAAAAATAAACATATACAATGTCTAAAAGAACAAAAGCATTGCTATGTGTTAAATTAAGCAAAGGAAGGAGATGTGATCTAAGGCAAAGCCTGAGATGAACCATTTGTTGTATTTAGTAGATAAAGGCTCTTATGTTAATATGCTCTTACTATAAATACCCAAGGTACGTAAGAAAAAGGTGGAAATACTGAATGAACAGATGAGGAAATCTCAGCAGAGAACATAAACTATGAAAAAGCAAATGCAAATTCTAAAACTGAAAAGTACAAGCTGTCCCCAAAACTATCATACTTAAGAAAAAATGGGAAATTGTAGCTACAGGTACATTTATGAAATATTCATTACAAAATTTTACAACGATAAGGACAACATATTGAGAATATTGTATAAAATTTTATAATGAATAATTGGTAAGTAAAGGTAATGCAGCTACAATCCCATTTTCCCTATGTATGGCAATCTGAGGGACACAGTACCGTATCCATGCCAAAGCCTGGGTCCACCTGCAGCTCACACCTGCAGTCTCAGCACTTTGGGAGACAGAGGCGGGAGGACTGCTTGAGCTCAGTAGTTCAAGATTAACTGGGGCAATATAGCAAGATCTGGTATTTACCAAAAGTAAAAAAATTAGCTGGCCATTGTGGCATGTGCTCGTAGTCCGAGCCTAATGGGAGGCCAAGGCAGGAGGATTACTTCAGCCCAGGAATTGGTGGTTTATAGTGAGCTATGATCATGCACACACTCCTGCCTGGGCAACAGAACAATACCTCGACTCTAGAAAAAAGGCAACGTGATCTTGAGAACAAAGTAATAAAAATTAATTCAAACTAAGAAAAAGGGTGAGGGAATATACACATACACACACACACCTTTTAATTGAGATAGAGTTCACTCTGTTGCCCAGGCTAGAGTGCCAGGGTGTCAGCCTAGCTCAACGTAACCTCAAACTCCTTGGTTCAGGGGATCCTCCTGCCTCAGCCATAAAGAACATAACATACTTTGGATTCAAAGCAATCGCAATACAAAAAAATTATAAGGGCTTTCTGATAAATAAAATAATAAACAACTTGTTGATTTCTATCTGGAAAAGCAAAGGATCTAGGAATTATTCTCAATTTAAGCCTTACAATAAAACTACAGTTAATAAGACAATCAGTTACTGCCCTAAAAATGTAACAAAAGAGAATCCAGAAATAGATCCACACATATAACGTTTGAGCATCCCTAATTTGAAAATCCACAATGCTCCAGAATATGGAAACCTATACTGAAAGGAAATACTCACAGGAGCATTTCAGACTTTGGATTTCCAAATTGGGAGTGTCCAACAAGTATAGTACACATATTCCAAAACCTAAAAACATCTGAAGTTGAAACATTGAAGTCTGAAACATTTCAAGCATTTGGGTCCCATTTTGGACAAGGGACACCAACCGACTGATCTTGTTTTCAAAAGTTCAAAAGGCAAATCAATGGGGAAAGGGACGTCTTCACAGCAGAACCGTACCTCACACCACACACGAAGGCTAATGAAAGGGACGTCTTCACAGCAGAACCGTACCTCACACCACACACGAAGGATAATGAAAGGGGCGTCTTCACAGCAAAACTGTACCTCACACCACACACAAAGGCTAATGGAAAGGAGTGTCTTTTTTTTTTTTTTTTTTTTTTTTGAGACAGAGCCTCAAGCTGTCCCCCTGGGTAGAGTGCCGTGGCATTACAGCTCACAGCAACCTCCAACTCCTGGGCTCAAGCGAGTCTCTTGCCTCCGCCTCCCAAGTAGCTG
>CAUYTI010037206.1:0-11415 GCA_963575145.1 Galago senegalensis | reverse complement strand
AATTTCCTGGAGAGCTGGTTTAGTTATAGCAAATTTCTTCAATGTGTTAATGTCATTAAAGTATTTAATTTCTCCATCATAGATGAAACTCAGTTTAGCTGGATACAGGATCCTAGGTTGAAAGTTATTTTGTTTTAGGAGATTAAAAGTTGATGACCGTCCTCTTCTAGCCTGAAAGGTTTCAGCTGAGAGATCTGCAGTCATCCTAATACTCTTCCCCTTGTAGGTTATGGTTTTCTTATGTCTGAGTGCTTTCAGAATTTTCTCTTTCATCTTAACTTTGGTGAAGTTAATTATAATGTGTCTGGGGGATGTCTTGTTCGGGTTGAGTCGTGCTGGGGTTCTGAAACTATCTGCTATCTGCATTTCAGAATCTCTTGGCATGTCTGGAAAGTTCTCTTTCATAATTTCATGAAGAAGAGCCTCTCTGTTTTGTGAAGCAACTTCATCACCTTCTGAGATTCCTATAAGGCAAATATTAGTTTTCTTTGAATTATCCAAGAGTTCTCTGAGAGTGAGATCTGTTTTTTCTCTCCATTTATTTTGATCTTTGCGCTCCTGGGCTTCTTCAAAAGCTTTGTCTTCAGTGTTGGAGATCCTTTCTTCTGCCTGTTGCACTCTGTTACGGAGGGATTCCACTGTGTCTTTCAGATCCTTGAGGGCTGCTACCTCTTGTCTCAGTATTTCAAAATCTTTGAAATTGTTGAGTTCTTGAGTCATGTTTTGAATAATTTCTTGAGATACCTTTTGAATCATTTCTTGAGAAATCTTTTGAATAATTTCTTGAGCTTCTAATTCCTTCGTTTCTTCCAGTCTGTTAATTTTATTTACTATCCGCACTCTGAACTCGATTTCTGACATCCCAGCCATTTGCTTGTGGATGGGGTCTTCAATTGTGTCTTCCCCCTTTTCACTTGGATGAGTTGATCTACTCTGGTTATTTGAGTTGCCAGAGTTTTTCCGCTGGTTCCACCCCATGCTGAGTTTACCTTTTTTGGAGGCCTTTTCAGAACCGTTCAGTTGATGGCTTCTTCTGGTTGCCCAGAGAGACAGGCAGAGCGTGTCTGTTGTCTTCTCCCAGTTCTCATGTGCTGGGGCAGCCGGGATACAGTGGAACAGCAGCAGCTGCACAAGGAGTGTGCGTGGCCAGATTAGACCTCGTTCAGCCTGCTGGGTAACTGGGGGGCAGGAAACTGGCAGCAGCCAGATCAGTCCTAGTTCAGCCCCTCTGGGGAAACTGGTGGAACAGGGGAATTTTAGTGGCTAGATCAGTCCTAGTTCCTTACCCTGGAGCAGCCAGAGGGTAGGGAAATGGCAGCGGTAGCGCAGGGTACGCAAGCGACCAGATCAGTCCTAGATCAGCCCCACCAGAGTAGCTGGAGGGAATTAGAGGACTACTTCACCTTTGCCCGTTGGACATATGAGGTGCTAGCAAGCTGATTTGTGCCCTCGCAGTGCAGGAGCCCGGAGCAGGGGACTCCTCCACCTCTGTCTGAGGGATGGATGTAGCTCTAGCAAATAGTTCTGGGCCCTCCAAGAGTGGTAGACCCCTCCACCACCACCTGCAGGGCGAGTGTGGCTCTAGCAAGCAGTTCTAGGCCCACCCAGCTTGGGAGCCTGGAGCGGGAAACACCTTCCCTGGCCCCCATGGGGTGTGTATGTCTCTTGCAAGCTGTTTTGGGTCTACCTGGAATCGAGGATTTCTGCCTCTGCCTGCGGGACGCTTGCAGCACCAGCAAGCGGTACTGGGCCTGCCCAGAGCTAGAGCCTGCTGCCCGTAAGGGGTGCGACTCTAGCAAGCAGTTTTGGGGCCCACTCCACTCTGTGAGGGCAAAGGGACCCACTTGGCAACTGGGTTAGTCTGGGAAGGTTAATAACTCCTTCCCTACCTTACACCCAGTCACTCGTTTTCCCCCAGGTCCGTGACCCTATTCACTCCAGTAGGCCACTGCTCCTGGGGTTTACCTGGCAAAATCAGCCAGAAATCTGAGTTCGGAAGGGGGGCCTTGCGTGTTTAAATTAGGCTTCTGTCCGGCTAGATTTCTCTCCAAACCTCGGAGTGAGTGATTGAAGACTCCTCAGGGTTCGGTGTTGCAGGTGGGGAATATATACAATTTTATATAGTTCAAACCTTCCCTCAACCATACACCTGGGGTGCCCCTTTGAATAGTCCTTGGGTGGTCTACCAGGTTTGAAGGGTCCAAAGCAGTTGTCCCAGTCAGCACCCATTTCAGGTGGAAGAGTTCAAATGTCTCTGGGAGCTAGATAAGAGGGGTCTGCTTGCAGTTCAGATATAACTTACTCCAGTGCTCCGTGAGGGCAAAGGGACCCACCTGGCAAATGGGTTAGTTTGGGAAGGTTAATACCTCCTTCCCCACCTTGCACCCAGTCACTCATAATCCCCAGGTCTGTGGTCCTATTCACTCCAGTAGGCCACTGCTCCTGGGGTTTACCTGGCAAAATCAGCCAGAAATCTGAGTTCAGCAGGGGGGGCCTTACGCGTTTAAATTAGGCTTCTGTCTGGCTAGATTTCTCTGTAAATCATAGGTTGCATTCAGCTTTACACTCAAGTGTCAATTCTAGCCTCTTCCTGCCCACTGCCTTTGTCTCAGCTGCATTAGCCCCCTGAGGGCTTGTGCTCCACCCAAGAAAGTTAAATGTGCCCTGCCTGTGGCTACTGTCTGGAACCTTTGCTTGCCCAAATGATTGGGGCTGGGATGGCTTGCCGTTCAGGATCCGTTTCTGCACTGGTGTCCCCCGAGCTGACTCTCATCTCCTCACACCTGCACCACAGTCAGCACCGAACAGCACCAGCCCTTCCCCCCTCCACTTCTCCCAAGGAGATGCCCAAGAATCTGGATTCCATAGGTAACAAACCTCCAGATCTCCGAGTGGGTGGGTAGGGACTCCTTGGAGTTCAATGTTGCAGGTGGGGAATATATACAGGTTTATACAGTTTTACAGTTTTATGTCTGGCCAGAGGGTGCCATGGCACACCAGCAGGGGTAGGAGGTCCAGTTTTTAGGGGGTCTCTCCCATGGACTAGAGTGGGAGGAAGTTTGAACTCTGCTCGCTTGTTTGCATGGAGTAAACTGCGAGCCCTTGTTGTGGGGGAAGGGACTCCCGTCTGCTTGGTGGTGGATTTTGTACCTTTTGGTTGTATTTTTGGTGTTGCACCTCGCCTCAGGAAGGTTGAAGTGCGCTCTTCAATCTTCTCTCTTGTCTCTGCTCCAAACCATGAGCTAATTTGCTAAGCTTCTGTCCTTTCAGCCTCCTTCTGGATGGGAGCTTCAGTAAAAAGCTGGCTGGAGTCCGCCATCTTGGCTCCACCCCCAGTTAACTAGTTCTTAAAGGAAAAAAAGACACTGGGAGGGTTACTGGGACAAGTTCCACTTGATGTAGTGGAGTCTCTGCTGTAATTCATATTTATTATCTTCTTCCACTCATTCTCTTCTGGCTAACACTTCCACTGGGTTAGATTTCTTTCCTAGGGAGGTAACCTTCTGGAGGCCTTTATCTCTTAGGCATCTATGCTCCTGGCTATTCTGCTCTAAGCAGGCCATAGTTGCCACAATTGCTGGTTTATCATAATCATGACAGAAAAGTGCTGAAAATCGTGTCAGGGAAACCTCTGAGTTTGAGACATATTTCTCAGCTCTCACTAGGTAGTAACATGATAGTCAGGGTCAATTTTCCCTGCCAGTATACTAATTCCTTTCTTGGCCATCTATTCTATTGGCAGGAGGATCCCCAAATATCCAGGCAGTTTATGTAACTTTAGTTTTACCTAATCTAAACTTCCCTAGTACAAGCATCTTACTCCCTTTTTTCCTCAAAGGGCAACAAGCCATCTAGTTCAGCAGAACCTACATTTGTGAGAACAGGAAACATAAGAGTGGGCCATTGAGGAGGGAGTTGATGGGAGATAGTCCTACTTCCACCCCATGGTATCTGAGTCTATGCATTTTATACAATGTGGACACAGTGTTACCTTGAAAAATAACCTTTCAATTTCTCAGAGTGCCCTTCCTCACCTAGTGCTGTAGCTGAGCCCTCACATGGTCACTCTAAGTTCTGTCCAGGTAGTTGTCTGTGGCTAATGCTGTGTATTTTAGGGTCAGTGTACAACAGATGTGTGCACACAGTCACACCCCCTTGGCTATGAAGTGGGTCTATGGATGCAAAAGGGTGCGAGATCCTTTGGATATCATAATAGTCAATGAGGCATTCTGAGCCCTCATTCATGTGGCCCTGTGCCAGGGAAGAAAAACTCAGACCCAGAACTTGTATTAATAGTAAAAAAAGTTCTGAAACCTCCAGGGTGGAAGTGGTCCAGTGTTATCATCTTCCCAAGAAGTGGGTGTTTCGTCTCCTTGTGGGATGATTCTGTATTGAAGGTTCATGGATTACTGTGGACAGGATGTGTATTTGGCAGCAGAAGTAGCTAAATTAGTCTTGGTGAGAGAAAGTTCATGCTTCTGGAGTTCTGGAGAACCTCAATTCTGTCCTGTTGTCTAATCTATTCAAAGCTGTATTGTTCATGTCCAAAAACAGGTAGAAACAAAATTCTTCTGGCTGGCTAAAATCATCTGGATCCACACGGTTGTTTGGTGCTTCCTTGGACGTGGGTGCTCCCTTTGGGTGTTGACATGAAACATGATGATCAGCTAGGCTTCCACCTGCACTAATTGCTCTGTCATTCATGGTCACTCTGAATGTGACTTGCCCTCCTCCTGTCCCATCTGCTCAGGGTTCTACCTCCGATTTTGATACTCGGTCTTTGGTCAATGTTTTTGGGGTATCAAAATATGTATTTTGAACTTGATGGAAATGGCTTTCAAGATTTTGTATTTTCATGCTGGGCATGATGGCTCACAACTGTAATCCCATCACTCTGGGAGGCCAAGGCAGGTGGACTCCTTGAGCTGAGGAGTTCAAGACCAGCCTGAGCAAGAGTAAGACCCTTTTTCTAAAAACAGTCAGACGTTGTGGTGGGAACGTGTAGTCCCAGCTACTTGGGAGGCTGAGGCAAGAGCATTATTTGAGCCCAAGAGTTTGAGGTTGCTGTGAGCTATGATGCTGTGACACTCTCCCAAGGGTGTCCAAATGAAACTTTGTCTTCAAAAAAAAAGAAAAAAGAACCAGAAAGATTTTGCATTTTCTGTATGTTTTCAAGACTACTAAGGAGCTCAAAGGCAAGAATTTTACTCTGTTCTTCCATTGTCCTTTAGTGTTCTCTCTTTTTTGACATCAAGCCTCAAGTCTTGACCTAATTCTAAGAGCATAAGTGCTTCACACTGAGAAACAAAATACATGAGGGAGTATCTGAAAGCATCATCTCTGTGCACTTGGTCTTCAAACTTGGAAATGTTTGATGTTATGTTATAAAAAGGTGCCTCATATTTCATTTTGCTCACAGTAAACTTAGAAGACTTGTTCCAGGCCCCTTATAAAGCCCCCAGCAAGGTTTAGGTGCAGGCGTAGGTGCCTGGGGGGCACTGTGGGCTGCTGCACAGAAGAGCAGGGTGGAGTTGCAGAGCTGGGACTCCTAGATAAGCAGAGAGAAGTGCTGATCTCCTTTATTAAGCCTGCTGTGGATCTTGCCCTGATCTCCTTCCTCACATTTGATCACATTTGTATCTGAGAGATGAGGCCTTGCTCAGGGTCCCACCTAAAGCACTGGAGGAAATCAGAAGCACTCTTTGTGGCTTCAGTTCAGTGTGAAGCTGTCACCTTCCTTGACTTTCAGAGAAGGAGGACTCTGTCCCCTGGTGCTTGTGCATTTCCCCCTGCTCCAGAGGAATGAAAAATTTCCATGCATAAACTGTTTAGTTTTGTTTTAGAATTTTCCTTATCTGTTTTGCGTTCCTTGAAGACCCCAGTTTGTCCCTGGGATCCTGTTAGGTTTCAGTGCCAGGCCTGACCCCACTTTCCCTTGTTGCTTGTGCCTTTTCTCCCCTCTTCACTCCTCTCCATCCCCACCCCACCCCCAGGTCAGCTGCACACACAGGAGCATCAGGGAAGCAGCAGAGCGGTTCCCATTCTTTTTCTTCCTTGAGTGAGTCCTGGAACTGACCTTGTTCAGTGGGACTAGTTCCTGTGCTGGATTCTTTTGGCTCTTTTGGTTTGGAAACCCCAGGGGATCTTCATTCTGTTTTTTTTATTTTATTAAATGTTAGCTGTGCATATTAATGCAAACATCGGGTTCAATGTAGTGTTCTTATATACTATTTGAAATATTTTCATCAAACTGGTTAACATAGATTTTATGTCATTTACCTAGTTATTGTGTTAAAACATTCATACTCTAGTTCTAGAAAAATTCACTTGTACCCTTGTAAGACAGACCATTTAGGTGATCTTTCCAATTCATTCTGTTTTTACAGCCAATCAAAATGTCACTGTCACGTTAAACACATCCTTGAATGGCCTCCCTCGCTCTGCTCCATTCACCTGGTTCTGGTTTCCTGCTGTGTCTTTATCAATGGGAGCACTGCCCCCCTGTGGTCTGAACCTTTTTATTGTGATTTATTTTCATTTCTCTCTTTACTCAAAGTAACTCATTATGTTAAATTAAGAGTAGATAGGTCATGTAAAGAGGCAAACAGCATCAAGGGTGTAAGAAAACTAACCTAGCATTAAAACATTCATCATTCTCCGGTGGTAACTCTCTGAAAATCCCAAACCGTGACACACTCCCTCCCCTTCCCTCTCCTCAGCTTTAATGGAAACCTGTGCAGGTCCTTCCCTGTCTGACACTGTAGGACATTTGAGGGAAGAAACAGGGTAAGAGACAACCTGCTTTTTCCCTACCATAGCTTCAAAATATTTCTCATTCTGAACAGTGTTAAATTAGTTAAAAGAGTTAGAGTTTTACCCAGATTCTGTCTAGAAATAAAATGAGAGAAAATATACTATCTTTCTTTTAATATGTTTTCAGATATGAGAAGCAGCTTGGTATCTGGCTACCTGTGAACATGCTAGTGCTTCTGCAAACATCTAAGTGCTTTTTATATTTAGATCTGGGTTCCCATGTAGACTTTGGCAATTCCTTGTGTTTACATACTAGTTTTCTAAAACTGTGCTTTAGGGTTTCTGGTATTTGTAGCAATGATTAGAGACTGAAGATGAGGAGAGGCTGGGGAAGAACGCTCTCTCCTATTCGTTGCCTCCAGTTCTCACCCTTGTTGCCTTGAAAACAGGAAATGTGATTGGATGACAAAATAAATGTACTAACAAGTTAACAGGGCGGGAATTCTGGTCCCACCAGGGATAATATTATTACACAAATTTACCCAATTGCTTTCTTTTGACTGATGGCAACTAAGAGTGTTATAATCAGGCAAATGTTAAACACAAAAAGGAGGGGCCCAAAAGTGATTCCAGAGGGAATAAAGCAGAGCAATAATTATCTGCCCTTCCACACTTCTGTGTATTTTTTTTTTTTTTTTAGAGACAGAGTCTCAATTTATTGCCCTCAGTAGAGTGCTATTGCAGTCACAGCTCATAGCAACCTCCACTCCTGGGCTTAGGTGATTCTCCTGCCTCAGCCTCCCAAGTAGCTGGGACTACAGACATCCACCACAATGCCGGCTATTTTTTGTTACAGTTTGGCCGGGGCCAGGTTTGAACCTGCCACCCTCAGTATATGGGGCGGGTGCACTACTCACTGAGCCACAGGCATCACCCTACTTCTGTGTATTTTGACTAAAAAATGCATTTATGCAGCATAAATTCAGCTCATAAGTAGAATATAATCAAAAGTATACCCCTTACTCAGGAATAAAGACAAAGCAGGAGGAATCTTGCTACCAGACCTCAGATTATACTATAAATCCATAGTGATCAAAACAGCATGGTACTGGCACAAAAATAGAGAGGTAGATGTATGGAACAGAATAGAGAGCCAACAGATGAATCCAGCTACTTACTAGTACCTGATTTTTGACAAGCCAATTAAAAAAAATTGAGTGGGGAAAAGATTCCCTACTTCACAAATGGTGCTGGGCGAACTGGCTGGCAACTTGTAGAAGAATGAAACTGGAGCCACACCTTTCACCATTAACTAAGTTAGACTCTCACTGGATTAAAGATTTAAACTTAAGACATGAAACCATAAAAATACTAGAAGAAAGTGTAGGGAAAACACTTGAACAAATCAGCCTGGGTGAACACATTATGAGGAGGACACCCCAGGCAATTGAAGGAACATCAAAAATACACTATTGGGACCTGATCAAACTAAAGAGCTTCTGCACAGTCAAGAACACAGTAAGTAAGGCAAGCAGACAGCCATCAGAATGGGAGAAGATATTTGCAGGTTATGTCTCCGACAAAGGTTTAATAACCAGAATCCATAAAGAACTTAAACAAGAAGAGAACTTAGCAAGAAGAGAACGAATGATCTCATCTCAGGGTGGGCAAGGGACTTGAAGAGAAATTTCTCTAAAGAAGATCGGCACACGGCCTATAGATATATGAAAAAATGCTCACCATCCTTAATCATGAGAGAAATGCAAATCAAAACTACTTTGAGATATCACCTAACTCCAGTAAGATTAGCCTATATCACAAAATCCCCAAACCAGAGGTGCTGGCATGGATGTGGAGAAAAGGGAACACTCCTCCACTGCTGGTGGGAATGTGAACTAATACGTTCCTTTTGGAAAGACATCTGGAGAACACTTAAAGAACTAAAGACAGACCTGCCATTTGACCCTGCAATTCCTTTATTAGGTATATTCCCAGATGATCAAAAATTGCTTTACAACAAAGATATTTGCATCAGAATGTTTATTGCAGCCCAATTCATAATTGCCAGGTCATGGAAGAAGCCCACGTGCCCATTGATCCACGAATGGATCAACATACTGTGGTATATGTACACCATGGAATACTATGTAGCCATTAAGAAAGACAGAGACTTTATGTTCTTCATGTTCACATGGATGGAGGTGGAAAATGTTCTTATTAGCCAAGTATCATAAGAATGGAAGAAAAAGTATCCAATGTGCGCACCCCTATTATGAAATTAATTTATACCTTTTATATGAAAGCTATAACCTAATAACAGCCTAAGAATACAGGGAGGGGGCAATGGGTGGAGGGAGGGGGATTGGAGGGATCACTTCTGTGGTTTATCTTACAAGGGTATAAGTGAATCTTTCTAAGAGTAGAATCTTTCACAATAACTAAGAAAATGACATGAAGGCTATGTTAACCAGTTTGATGGAAATGTTTCAAATTGTATGTGAAAACACCACACTGTACCTCAGAAGTGCATTAATGTACATAGTTACCATTCAATATAAAAAAAAAGATCAGATGAAAAAAGAAAAGAAAAGAAATGTAGAGATGACCAGATTCGTATATAGAAAAGCAATGAAAAAAACCAAACATTTTTTACCAAAATCTAAATGTCACAGTGGAAACTCTTCTCAGAAGAAAATGTATACCTTAAATGTTGCAGATTGCCATTGATTTTTTTTTTTCTACTGCATTTATTCCAGGTTGCATTCTCTTCATTCCCTTAGTCTTCACCCATGCTTATGTGTGGGGTAAAACCCCACAGCTGTGTGTTCCTTCACAAACTATGTGCTCCCTTTAAGCTCCAGAGGCAGGTGGACAGACTTCTGTGGAAGGCAACTCTGTCGATGACCCAGTATCCCTGGTCAGCATGGAACGGGGCCTGGGGATTAGGGCATAAAAACCCATCTCCAGTGACTCTGGCCATGTGGCTGTTAAGCCTGCAAAGAAGGGGTTAAAAACCTTTCCACAGAGACACAGCCTAGGGGTTGATAAGTGAACTCTTATTGGAAAACTACTAGGCCTCCTGATTGCCAGAGACAGAAGCCATAAATCTGCTTTCTGTAATACAATGAGTGTACAGTGCAACTTCAAGGTTTTACTCCCCTCTTGGTAGTCTCGAGTCTTTAGACAAACTCCCTTTTGCAGCTGTCTCAAGGTTTCAAACTTTGTGTCTTATTGAAGGTTGAACTAACTTTAGAAAATAGTATGAATGCTTTGCTTGTTAATTAATAATGTGTACATGACCAGCCAACTATAAAAGGTGGTCTTGAACAATAAAACTTCGCTACTTCCACCAGAGAGGTAGTCTCTCTCTTTCACTATAATAATTCCAGATGCGAGACTGCACCTGTAGTGACGCTGTCTGTCTCTCGTGAAACCCCAACACAACACTTATGTAATTTGTCATACATTAGCTTTTGTACCTGTAAGTCTCAATTCTTAGCTCCAGAATTCCAAGATTAAAGGGGATATGCATGTAATTTAAAAAAAAGGTATACCCTTTTCTTTTGGCTATAATAATTAATGGATCTACTGGTTATAAATGACAGAATCTCACCTCATGCTGGCTTGATCCCCAAGGAGACTATTTGGACGCTTGTAGCTTCCGACAGAGGTAAATGTACAGGCTCTCATGCTCTTGGAAATCTGTCTTTCTTCCTAGCTCAGCATTGTCTTCCTACCTCTCTTAGCCTAGGATGTGAATGAGAAGCCCCTGAAGTTAAGCAGTGATTAAGATGTGGCAGCTCCACTGGTCAGAAAGAAACACGAAAGCTGCACGTGTCCTCTAACGGGGCTCTGCCTGAAAGCAGCTGTACTCACGTGTCGCTTGCTTGCTTCTTTGTGTTTAGCTTCTTTCCTACAATAACTTACAGCTTTGAGATGCTGTGAATCTGAAAGTAACTCTTTCAAATTTGATTATATGATAGATTGAATAAAGCAAATGTTGAATGTGCCCTTTGTGACAAATCTTCTCTGTGCATGGATCCACTCCTCCTTCTTCTCTCTTTCTCCCAAATTGTCCTTTGTCCCGTCTACCCAGTCAACATCCAACAAGAGTGTATAGCATTACTGGAGCAAGAAAACCTTTCTCTGGAAGAAACAAGGTGAATGGGATGATTCTAAATCCAGGGATTGCTTTTCTAGATGATCCATTCTGGATAGATATTTAATGCAAAGGGAAGGTGTAAAGTTTCCCCAGAAGATTCCAAACCAAAGCCTTTCTTCCATAGTCAATCTACATTTCTCTTCCTCATTGTTCTCAGTTTTTACTTTTAAAGAATACTTTTCTCTTTGAGTGATGCAGAAATAACAGCAAAAGACAGAATTAGTTTTGCTATAATGTTGATGTCTACTTTTAAATTGCTTGCTTGATTCTAAAATCCTGCACCAACTAATGGAAAAATGGAAACTCCAAGATGTCTGAAAGTTCAGCATACGGCTGCTTGAAGAACCAGTTTGTTTGATGTACATCACACCAAGCTTTTCTAAGAGTAGATCAAATTAGATCCCAAGTGTCTTTGTGATGATCGAAGAAAGACACGAGCGCGGGAGTGGGGTAGGGGGGGTGGGAGAGGGGGGGTGGGCGGGGAGTTAGACGTTAACCTT
>CAUYTI010037204.1:0-30440 GCA_963575145.1 Galago senegalensis | reverse complement strand
GCATTACAGCTCACAGCAACCTCCAACTCCTGGGCTCAAGTGAGTCTCTTGCCTCCGCCTCCCAAGTAGCTGGGACCACAGGTGCCCACCACAACACCCGGCTATTTTTTGGTTGCAGCCGTCATTGTTGTTTGGCGGGTCCAGCCTGGGGATTCAAACCTGCCACCTTAGGTGTACGTGGCTGGTGCCTTAGCCTAAAGTCTTCATTTTTAAATATTTTTAATTGCAATCATAATTTTGTACCATTATTTATGTTTATTATTATTCATAGGATTGCTTCTATGAAGTCACATGCTTGCCAAATAAACTGATTGTGACCTGATAAAGACCAATAAATAAGCCATTATATCATGTCATATGACCAAGGACATACAAACTGAAGTTATGAAAAATGTTTCTTTTCATTTGTGGGTGAAAGAGGTTTAGATTGGTCAAGTACTAGTGTGTTCAGAATATTTCAGTGGTAAGAGTAATAGAATAGTTTGTTGACCCAAATTCTAAATCTAGGGAGAAAGGGAGGAATGCTATATAACAATAGAATTATATGAATGAATGGTAACTTTCCTGTGCCAAGTACCATGCCAGACACAAGGAAAAACAATACTGCACTAAATCACATCCATGCCTAACCCTAACCCTTTCTGAGTACTAGCTGGTCTCTTCTAATAGCAAGTTTTATACTTTTCTTTTTAAGACATGGAAATGGAAATACAAATACTACACTTTGTAGTATCTATTTGCCCAGATTTGTACTTTCTTTCCTTTGAATGTAGTCAAATATAAATGCTAATAATTTTTCCTAGATTTTTCAAGAGTAAATGTTTTAGACAAATGTTTCTACTATCAAGCATTTCATATTTCTAAAAAGCTAACATATAGTAGAAATCACATTTCCTTATGCAAGAATATTAAATTGCTATATAGCAGTAGATTTTTTTTTCAAATATTGGCTTATTTCTGTGCCATAGCACTATTGAAACTGCCAAACCTCCTGAAGTTTCCATCTATTCCTCCCTTGGCTGCTTATTTTATGTTTGTGTTTTTTCTCATGGTTCAGTCAAACAATAGGTTCCATGGAAGATAAGAACACAATATAGTTTGAGGCTAGGAAAATGTGGTAACAAAACTGGATGTGGGTGTACAAAATTTTAGACCGATTGCATTTATAAACACAAATGCAAAAGTCTTCCATAATATATTAGCTGATTGAATCAGAGTATGTTAAAATTAGACTAGGTTTTAAATAAAATTTGTCTGAAGAATGAAAAAAGTTAAAAGACAATTTCAGGCAAAACAAAAGACTAATTACTCTGGGAGACCTTGCAGATTAAAACAACCACAAAGAGAGATAAAATTTAAATAGAACATAAAATATGTTTTGAAATCGATCACTGGCACAATACAACCAAAAGTAGTCTACAGAGGCCAAAAATAAAGGAAAGAAATATGAGCAAAGATGTTGGAAAATATATAGGTATGTCTGAATTAGCAGTGATTTTATAAAGTCATAAAATAAGGTGTGACTTGTGAGTTTTAAATACATGTGGAACTAAAATACCAGACAAAAATCATATAAATTGGCAAAGAATCCATGGAGTTAAATCATTAAGTCCATGTGTTGCTTGATGGAAAAGTAAAGATGTTTAAATTTAGGTGTTGTTAAGTATCTATGTTAAGACATCTAAGGCAACTACTAAGGAAAAAGTTAGTGTGTTTTATTAACTTGTAGAATGAAAGTAGAATGGAAAAGGAGCACTATCTCTCAATTAATCTGAGAGTAGACAGAAACAGAGGAAAATTAATTTTAAAAGCAAGGCAAATGATAGTAATAAACTAAAGTATACATAAAGCAAATATGTATCATCAACTACAATACATTTTAAAGGAGGAATTTAAAAGACAAGATTGTCAATTAGGATTAAAAATAAGGTTCACGTTCAGGCTTGGCGCCTGTAGCTCAGTGAGCAGGGTGCTAGCCACATACACTGAGGCTGATGGGTTCAAGCCTTGCCTGGGCCTACTAAACAATAATGAAAGCTGCAACCAAAAAATAGCCAGGCATTGTGGGAGGCACCTGTAGTCCCAGCTACTTGGGAGGCTGAGGCAAGAGAATTGCTTAAGTCTAAGAGTTTGAGGTTTCTGTGAGCTGTGACATCATAGTGTTGTAACCCAACCCGTTCCCATGCTCCCCCCCCCAGGGTGGCAGAGAATGTGCTTCTCAGCCTGTTCCCAGGACCCCTTCTTCCTTCTAGGGTTGCCAGGAACAGAACTGTAATCATTGTTACCCATACTGTGACTATTGCTATCTGAACTGTAACCATTGCTACCGTAACCACTGCCATCCAAGCTGTAACAATTGATACCTAAACTGTAAACACAAAGTGTAACTCTGCCAGTGGTGTCCTGCCAATGGCAACATTTCTTATACACAAAAAAGGGTATAAAAGACAAAAAACCCCCTACATTTTGGGGCTGCTTGTCTTAGGACAATGGCCACCTGCAAAGGTGTGAATAAATCACTAATTATTTACATCAGAGTAGGTCCAAGTCCCTTTTTCCAAGTCCTATAAGTTATTTTAAACAGCACTCGACTGAGGGCAACATAGTCTCAAAAACTCTGTCTCAAAAAAAAAAATTATATTTATTACAAGAGACCTATCAAGAACTTTCTCTCCTTTAATATATAGGTGTATACAGAGTGTGCAAAAAATGTATACATATTTTAAGGAAGAAAAAAACCATTAAAATTATAATACTTGAGTCACATCTGATTTCTGCAATTGCAAGGGGTATTCAAATATGACTTGTATTCATTTTTTGTTATTAGAATATATGGAGTATTATGATTTCAATACAATTTTTTCCTTTCTTAAACTGCATATACATTTTTTGGCACTCTTTTTGGCACTCTTTGTATATGATGAAAATCATTAGGTAGTGGTTCTATAGCCCTGGAAGATACCACAATCTTAAACTCATATGTACTAAATAATTAAGTCTAAAAATACATAAAGCAAATATTTATAAAATCACAGGATAAAGTGACATATTTACCATTATATTGTGATATTTTAAAACATGTCCATATCACATTATAATAGATAATAAAACCAATAAATGTAAATACAATTTGAAAAGCTTATTCATAAAAGTCTATCAGATTCATATATGTGTGTGTGTGTGTGTATATATATATATATAAAAAACATTCAATCTAAAAATTGAAGGATATACTCTTTTCAAACATAAGTGAAAAATTTATAAAATTTTTCACATAGGGCATCTAACCTCATTAAATTTCTGAGCCTAGATAGCACCCACTCTACAATCTTAACTAGAATATTTTTAGAAGTAGTCTTTGTTACTAAAAATGATACATCAAATTGTTTCATGGGTTTCTATCTATGTAGTATTTAGAGGGATATCTTAAAAATGTATGTTAAGATGGAAGATAGACTGAAAATTAAGCATCTAAGTATTTTAAGCAGCAAGAGAAAGAATCATAGAATAAAGCTAAAAGAAGTAGAAAGAAAAACTGATAAAGAGAAGTGCAGAAATTAAGTAATAGGAAGCAAACACGAAGTAGAGACATTTAATACAACCATAATTAAGTCGTTTGGTCAATCAGCACAAAGGTTAATAGGCTTATAGAAGGCAATGGAATAGTTAGCTTTCAGCAAAGATTAATACTTAGCACACATATAGGAATACTTTACCCCAGGAAGGTGTCAGAAAAGTCTGTTCAAAATGGGCAAAGGATATAAAGAGGCAATTTATAAAAGTGAAAAACCAAAGGAATAATGAGCATTTGAACATCTGTAGGAATCAGAAAATGTGAATTAAAAAGCATCTGGTCTGTGAAAATTAAAATGTCATATAAAATCAAGGACTGGTTTAGGATGCAGGAAGACGGAGTCCTCGTGTGTAACTGGTGGGAGTTTGAATTTGTATAGTCGTTTGTGAGAGTAAGAGTTATATGGCATTAAGTAGAGAAAATAGCACGTGCATATTGAACAGCATCGTCATTCATTTTGCTCTTGGATGTCTACCCCCGAGCCACACGCTCACAAGTGTGCAAGGAGGCTGAGAGGTAGGTGCTCATTGCTGCTAGAGGTTTGAACGAGTATATCTATGTGCCATGTGCATACTTGGGTCGTGTGTAGAGGACAAAAGGAATGAACTGAGATGGTATGGTAACATAAATACCAAGGAACATAATTTGAATGCAAAGAGTAAGAGACAGAAAATTTATTGAACATCATCATCTTAAATGATAAATTATGGTCACATATGACACTACTACAATTGATAGGTTATTCTGTATGCAACTTGACGCTTGGAAGTTTGGTCGAAGGGAATAAATGAACGAGGCTGAGAATAGTTCATAGACTATAATAGAAATACCAATTAAAGAGACCCTGTGAGGACTCTCAGCATGATAGGAAGAGCATACCACAGACAAGTAAATGTAGGCAGAAACAAACTGAAAAAGGACAAAAAAGAAAAACATGAGGAAAAGGCAGACTAAGTGAGCCATGGGAGAAGGGGGAATAAATAACTATAAATAAAGTCTCAGGGTCATCATATTGAGTACTCAATCCAAATCTTACGTTCATCATCAACCAAGGGCAGGCAGAAGTTTTGTCTTGATTCCCTACCCCAGCCCCACTCTCCCTGGGGTGGGCAGTGCAGTGGGAAATGGTGGCTTTCTATTGAGGATCGCCTGCTGTGTTTTCTGTGCATCTCTAACCAGGATTCTCCCTGGCTTTGCCAGACCCTTCACTACACTTTAGTTTCCTTAGACACACATTTGATTTCTTACAAGCAGAATAGAGTGCCTGGGGCTCAGCTCTCCAATTCGCCCCTTAGCTACTGTCAGTCACAATTTTTATGACAAAGCTTTTAAAAGTATAATTGGTACCTTTGAATTCTTTCTTTCAAATAATTTTCTGTCTGCGCTCACCATCGCCAGGTGCTGGCTCATTCCGTAATTTTCCCATCGGTTTTGCTATGTAGGTCTTCCTATGTGTTTTCCCCCCACTGAGTTTAGTTTGTTAAGATATCATTTATATACAGTAAAATACACAACTTTTAACTGTAGAATTACGTACGTTCTGTCTTATTTGCTTCTGTATTATGATACCATTGGTATCCTATACTTGTATTTAGAATAGTTTAATATAATCCAATTCATATACAGACTATTTGCAATTTGGCTCTTCTTTGGAAAATAACAACTCAAAGTGGAAACCTATGCACAAAATAAAAACAAAAGAAATAACTCATATTTTACTTGAATAAATGCTTTCATTTCCCCACCATCAACCAAAAAGCTATAAATTCATACAGTTTAAGAAGCTTAGAGGGGACAAAACTCAAAACCTAATTCTGCCACATTCTTTTTTGCACATGTTAAATGGAATTTACATTTCCTCACATGCTTATTATGATGTAGCCTTAGAAATAAAACCTCCTTGCTTTCAGTTTTGTTTTTTAATGGTTCTTAATATTTATGGCTTAAATAAATGTCTAGAAAGCCTTTTAAGAAGCACTTACAAATCTTGTCTGGCTTTTGGTATTTACCCATGTATTGTCCTTACAGATCAAAGCACATATTTAAGTGGGAGAAAAATCTATAAATATTATGCAGAACATTATTTTAAATATAGCACGTTTTACTTATTGGCTTGGTTTGTAAAAGTTAATGTTTATGATGTCACATTTCATAAAACATTCGCTTTCAGTTATGCCTGAAAATATTACCCCTTAATGTGAAAAGTAATTATTCTTTTTTTTAACAGCCGTGGATTATGGGCAGCACCCATGTTATGGATGAGATAGATTCCGTAGGTTTAAGTTGAATGGGTGTGTAAGATAAAACAGGTACATTTACCTATTACCTATAATAGTCTCCATTCATAAATGCAAGTTGTATATCAGCTGGATGTTTGTACCTCAGGGACTTACTGTAATAACTTCTGTTTGTAAGTGCAAGTTGTATGTAAGTTAAATGTTTGTAATTTGGGGACTGCCTGTAGTTACAGTAACTGAGGTCGGCTTAATGGTAATGCTTTGTTTGAGACTATAGTCAACTTTCAGTTAACATACCAATTACTGGTTTATTTGAACCTCAGTTATTCTTATAGAATTTTCATAACTTTTGCCTTGTCCATATACCACCCTTCCTACTATTAACTTGATTTTTTTTTTTTTAATTAAAATGGCCCTCTTCAAGAAAGAGGGCCACAGGTTGTTGGTATCCCTCCAACAGCTGAGTATGTTACTGTAAAGGTCTACAGTTTGGTGTCTGGTAAAGGCCAAACCTTTGATTTTAGAAGTGATGAGGCTGCTAAAAACTGGTAAAAGGGTCATGGGTTGGAATCTTAGTTCTCAGTGTGTGGAAGTCTTACTCAAATATAAGTAAGCCACTTAAATTTCTGTTTAAACAACTGACATTTTGGCTCAGCACCTGTATCTCAGTGGTTAGGGTGCCGGCCACATACGTCGGGGCTGGCAGGTTCAAACCTGGCCCAGAACTGCTAAAATAACAATGACAACTACACTAAAAAAATAGCCGGGTGTTGTGGCAGGTGCCTGTAGTCCCAGCTACTTGGGAGGCTGAGGCAAGAGGATCTCTTAAGCCCAAGAGTTGGAGGTTGCTATGAGCTGTGATGCTATAGCACTCTACTGAAGGCAACACAGTGAGACCTTGTCTCAAAAAAAATACCAAAAAACTGACATTTTAAATTAAAATATAAATTAAGATTCAACAGTTTAAACAAATGGTAAATGATCACACAGAAATGTATATTACATTTGTAGAAATCCTGAATGTTGAATATTTATTAACAGGAGTGGCATGTTTAAATATTTGTGGGCAGAAATAAGATGCAGAAAAAAAAGAGATGAAGTTTTCAAAATGGGAGAAAAAGGCTATTTAGGATATTAACCTGGAAACAAAAGACCATCATAGAACTTTATGAAAACCAGAATTTTATGGTACTTCCTAATTTTCAATTTTTGTGGATGTGGAAATCGGTGGGTAAATGAGATAACACACCAACAACTGAGGTTATATTCTCT
Organism: Galago senegalensis; assembly: GCA_963575145.1. NCBI lineage: Eukaryota > Metazoa > Chordata > Mammalia > Primates > Galagidae > Galago > Galago senegalensis. The sequence goes on along the minus strand of CAUYTI010037204.1, from coordinate 23,357 downwards.
TATAAGCTCCAAAAATGCAGCTAGATAGAATTCAAAAGTCCTCAGGAGTATAACTGAAAATTCTTCTGATGCAAAGTCATCTTTTAAAAGTTGTAAATTCGAGAATCCAGGGAGGCCCAAGGGGAGTGTTGGTTATGATTTAAGGTTTAGAATGTATGGGGTATCATCGACCTCAGAGCATAATATACTGAACCAGGCGGTATTCGAAACTTGTTAAAGAGTTGCTGAGATTTGATCATATAAGTATTATATTCTCTTTTCTATTCTAAATTCCATGTCCATAGTAATTATTGTGGTCCTCTGTTTCAGTAAAGCACATTATTTCTATAGGATAAGCTGAGTTAAATAGAAAAACTGGCTCTGATGTTTGGTACAAGATCTTTATCAATCTGGTGAGAATTACTAAAGGTATTATGCTCAAAAATCAGTCGCGTTTTAAGATCAAAGCTTAAGAACAGTTTTGCTCTATAAAACAAGTGTGTCTTTTTTCTGCCTTTCAGGAATTTCATTTTTATGTTTTTAGCCAACAGTATAAAATGAAACATTTCATAAACACCAGTAGTCATTAAAATGAGATTTTGGATGGTCTGATCATGTTCTTTATCCAAGCTGTGTAGGTTGGTGGCTAAGACTGTGGATTCCAGACAGATCTGGAAAGGCTTCAGTTTTCTACCACTAACCAGCTCTAGAAATTCTTTCTAAGCCTCAGTTTTCTCAACTAAGGTTAACTGCTTTCACAAAGAAGAAAAAAATTAGTTTCTCAAATTCTCAGATCTTCTTTTTCTTCCATTTATAACCATGGTAAAAAATAAAATTGTATTTTTCAACACATTTTTGGTTTTTAGATATGTGTATATCTAAATCCATATTTGAGATATTGGAAATAGTGCAGTTCAGGATTAGACTGCAAAGTGTGTTGTAAAATAAAATACAGAGGGATGAAGGAAGAAAGAAATAGGGTGGCGCCTGTACTCACTGGGTACAGTGAGGGCCACATACACTGAGGCTGGTGGGTTCAAACTGGCCAAGCCAGCTAAACAACAATGACAATTGCAACAATAACAAAAAATAGCTGGGCATTGTGGCAGGCGCCTGTGGTCCCAGCTACTTGGGAGGTTGAGGCAAGAGATTTGCTTATGCGCAAGAGTTTGAGGTTGCTGTGACCCTGGTCTACGAAGGACAACAGCTTGAGACTCTGTCTCAGAAAAAAAAAAAAAAAAGAAAAAAGAGACAAACATTCATGTGAATGATATGCCTACTTTATTTGTTATGATATAACATTTCAACCAATAACAAATACTTAAAACCTTTTTGGTAAGTGGTTTCTTTTCAGACTTCAAATAAAATAAAATAAAATATTGTAAAAAATATTAGAAATAGAAGTCTATCAAAATATGCTTTAAAACTAAAATTTAGTGATATTGTTAGCATTGACAGTTTTCTATTCTATAGTATTTGGCATCATTTTTTATCAGTAAAACAATGGAAATGAATATACCATGAGAAAAAATGTGCCTGATAAATTGCTCTTAAACTATACTCTTGTGTACTGTTCATTTATCATTCAAAATTCAATTACAATAATTGCTGTGAGGGTAATGATGCTCATTTTTTTCCTTCAACTTCTGCAATCATCAAAAGAAAACATTAATAGCAAATTGACTTCCAATTGCATAATTGTGCTTATGTAAATAACTGCATCCTGATTAAGCTAATCTAAGAATTATAAGAACAATAAATCCTGCATGTTGTCCTATTATTCTGTCAGATTTTTTTCCTCATTTACATTTTTTATTTTGGTGAGACCAACTATTATTCCAGTGACTAATGAAAAAAAATATTAGAATAGAATCTTTTTATTCATTGATTCATCATTTATTAATTCCCTTATTGAGCTCCAAATATTCACAGGCACTGGGTTAAGTGACAGCAGTAGCATTAGGAATAAGCACAGTCCACACTCTCAAGGAGCTGTTAATCCAAGTTAGAGGTGACTAGATCAACAGAAGCAGTAATGATGTCGGGTGGTCAGAGTCATCATATATGCCAGGTGGGGCACACAGGGAGAAGCAACTAGGGCAGTCTGAGAGGCTTTTAGGAGAAAGCATTCAGTGTCAGCTAACTACATAAAAAGTTATACAGGCAATCAGCAGGAGGCAAGAACATTTCCAATGTGTACAAATGAAACAATGCATGAGAAAGCCTGATGTATTTAAAGAAAAAAAGAGCTTCATCTCCAAGTGGAAAGATGGATAGATGGATTGGCAAGGCAGGTGAAGTTCAGAGACATTTGATAACTTGATTAGTGTTATAAGCTAGTTAATTGTAGAGAAAGAACTAGAAGAAAGCTTTTGTTCTTGTGATTTAATGCCTCAGGGCAAGGAGTCTTTCATTCAGTTTGTACTTGCAGATTTCATATCCCATAGTTGTAAAAGGAATGGCAGCATCACTGAGTTGATAAATGCAGTACCCTTGCCACATCTTTACTCTGTCTTTAGGATCACTTCCTTTAGAGTCTTTTCACTGATATTCACTTTTAAGTGAAAAGTAATCTACATAAGACCAAGCCTCTGTGTTGCCAGCTGTAGAGTTGGGGAGAGATGTGGTAGGGATGGCTTGGGGAGACATAAGGGCAAAGCTAGTTGGTCCTTCACGCTCTGGTTTACAAGCAAGATCACAAGTGCATATGTGAATGTAGTCTCTTCTATACCACGTGATTAATATCAAAAGGATTTAAAATACCTTAATAAAGATGTTGGAGAAGTATTCCTGACAGTCAGTACTACCAAATAACTCAATGTTCAATGCTCCATGGATCTCACCTGTTACAATCCCTCTGGCCCCCATGACCCTGGTCTCCATCACCGCAGGAAGGAACCAGGCATGATTGAAGGAGGCGGGCTAGCCCTTCTTTGCACGGTAGCCCAGCAACCTCTCCACTTGCCCTTTATTGAGACCTTACAACACAGGTGAGGGGAGTAATTAACAAATGACTAGGCACTGACATCTCAGGCTCTTCTTCCACAGGAAATGCCTGTGGATGAATGGCCTGAGGGTCCACCCCTCAGCTGTAAATCATCTTGCTCAGAGGCCATCTGGGTCCTCTACACTCACCTTCGACCTCAATAGACCTATTACCGATGACTGGAGGAACTGGTGCAGCTGTAAGATGCACTGACCGGCCTTAGGAAGGAAAGCTGCTCAGCAGCAGAGGAGGCCTGTATCCAATGCACGCTGGGATGTGTAAGGATGTAAAAGATGTCATCACATTCAAATCCCATTCATTTATATCATGAAAACTCTAGAGTGATTGTTCTCATCTCAGTCAACATAAAGCTACCAAAGAGTTATTAAGCAACAGCCACTTATATAAACCAGGCAATTTTCAGCTCTGGAGACACAAATGTAAAATGCATTTTCTAACTTAAAGCTGCTTCCTTGAGACTGAAGGTTGTTTATGGTAGTAATGTTAGCAATTATTCTCCAATCTGGAAAACTCACTGGTGCCTTTTTTTACACCTCTCTAAAACTGTTTATTGAAATACTGTTGAAACTATGAAGCGTACGGGAGAAAATTTTCTGTTCCAAACATATTTACTGGCTGCCTAATATGTGTTCCAAGATCCTGTGAGATGGTAGAGATACCACATGAGTGGGAATCACCTCGGGGGAAACATTTAGTCAGGGTGATACATTAAGAGCTGAGCATCATTTTAAAACGATATTAATAAGTGAGTCCAGAAGTCAAAGAAAGGATGAAAATGTCATTCACAGTCTTGCTTTCATCTTCCTTACCCTTTTGTAAACTCTTAGTACCTCTTCTCAATTTCTCAACTTCTCCCTTAAGTTTTGTGTGAACTTGACTTCCCTTTGTTTAGATTAGCGTATTGGTTAGAATTCTTGGTGGTACCAAAAGATGCTGATATTGATTAACTTCAGACGAAAAAGGAATTTACAGGATAGTCCATGATTTATAGTTCTTCAAGAACCCCACGGAAGAGGAGAACGGTGTGCCAACACTAGTGGGATGCCCTTCCTAAAAGGCAGGCAGAAATCCTGGGCAGATAAGAACAAAGTTTCTCAAAGTTGAAGAAGACATGTATGACCTCTATTAATTAGAAAAGAAATTGGATCGGCGAGGTGGCTCACGCCTGTAATCCTAGCACTCTGGGAGGCTGAGGCAGGTGGATTGCTTGAGCTTAGGAGTCAGGACCAGCCCCAGAAAGAGACCTCCTCAGTACTTAAAAAAAAGAAAAAAAAAAAACCTCACTGGGTCTGGTAACAGGTGCCTATAATTCCATTTACTTGTGAGGCTGAGGCAAGAAGATCACTTGAGCCCAGAAGACTGAGGTTGCTTTGAGCTATGATGCCACACTATGCAGAGCAACAGAGTGAGACTCAGAAAAAAAAAAAAAGAAAAGAAATTATTATACCTCTCCCCATTATAATTTTATATTACTTTATTTGTCATTATCAATATTTTAAAATGTTCAAGCATTTTGTGCTTCTTAGTAACTACACTAGCCTTTTTTATAAGGTTGTTAAATGTGGAAGAATGAAACACAGTGACTAAATTTTGTTTCTTGGCTTAAAACAACATGAAAAATAACATCTAATAGTAATGCTGTATTTCTGTTGCCCTGCCCAGTGGTCCTGCCAGCTGGTGTCTGGGGCTGAGGAGTAGCTCTCCTCCATTTCCACCCTCCCATCCTAAAATCAAAAATAATCTTACCAATTAAATGCAGATAAAATTAAAAGAGAGCGTAACATTTTATTTAGAAACACTGTTTTACTATGACAGATGATGTTGTTTGCTGAAACGGAATCATTGCTCAAAATATAAATATGAAACCAACTGCCACAAGGCAGGTTCCTTCACGTTTGGCAAGCTTCTGTCCCCATATGCTCAGGGATATTTCAAAGTGTCCTCCTCCACTTTTCTTCATTGAAACAGGTTGTTCACCATTGTTTTGAGAGTGGTCAGTAAGATCCATCTAATCTTCATTGGTCAAGGAAATATTATTTGTATATTAAGCCCACATCTGGGCTTTTGTCCTTCGTGTCCACAGTTAACAACAAAGCCTTATGTGTCAAGGTTGTAGGGAAGGTACATGCAACAGGTACTGAGATGAGGGAGCAGTGCCCAGGTGTCAGGCAGATACTACGTGTCTAGACTGTGTGGCAGGAAATATTTTAAGATTATTATAAAAATGAACACAACCAGTTGTTAAAAAAAAACTGAAGCCAGAGCTAATTATCCCATTCCACTAAAGGTTTTCAGTGTGGGAAGAAAGATTCATTTAATGAGTTTTCAATTCAACTTGATTTTTTAAAAAAAATTACTGAGCACTAGCTGCACACCCTGGTCCAAGGTGCTATCAGGGAGGAAAAGGGAAATTCAGCACAAAGGCAGCCGGTAAGACACGCACACATCATGACATACGACCACAGAGCACATTCTGAGAACTGCTGAAAAACTGTGCACAGATGGTTAAAAAGGAGACATGATGATTGTATTCTTAGCTGCTGGGAATACAAAGAAAAAAACAGAAACCAGTCTTTGCCTTCTGTGGCAGAAACAGATTTTGACCACAAATGATGCAAATAGTTAATTAATCACATGTGCTGTAAACACCACGGAGTAGAAACAAGAATTTCAGGAGACTATGAAAAAGAGGTCCTCACCGATGTGGGGCTTTCAGCAAGGCTTTCCTGAGCAGAGCGCTGAAGGACACAGATGGAACTGAGAAGTCATTAGTTTATGGTAGTAGTTGGGAGGCAGATCATAGAAAGAGAAGCACCTGTGGGCAGTGGTTGCAACAGAGGAGGCCCAGCAAAGAGGGCTGTGCGGGGCTGGAGGGGCAGGGGGCTGAATGTCTGGAGCACAGCAGGATTTGAAGAGGAATAATGGGACAGAGTGTGGCAGAAGCTTAGGGCAGATCCAAGTGTGGACTGGAATACCTTCTTCAATGCTTACCAAAGGATTTGGACTTTATTTGTAGGCTTTAGGGTACTGTTGAAGCCACGTGAGCAGTTGTTACAACCAACAACAGGGCTCTCAGTAATGTGCCTGAGCCATTTGTATGGGATGGAGTCAGAGGCAGACTTACTTTGCCACTGGACTTGAGGTGTGTGAATGGGTGATCCCAGGAGCCTGGGGTAGGAGGGCTGGGAGCAGAGGTCAGGGTGGACAAAATGAGGCTCTCAATTTGGATGGTGCCTGTGTTGAAATTAAGGAACACAAGAAAAAGACCAATTTTTGCCTGTAGATGAATGTAAATGAATTTCAGCTAGTAGATACTTATTTTTAAAGGAAAAATAACGGCTATTAGATATGCATTATGAGTAAATTTGGATGACAATTTTCATTTAATTCTTATGTAGAAAAAAGTACTTATTCAAATGGATTATAAATGATGCTTGCTTAGAAATCACATTCATGTTTTAAACTTTTCCTTTTTATTTTCTTTTTCTTGTTTCTCAACATGGTTAACATTTTAGGGTTGTTAGCGAGGCAAGAAAGAAATGTGTAAAAAAAAAAGCTGTTTATATTGTAATTCCTGCCGCTTAGCCAGCAGCCTAATGGCTACCCACCCTCCGGGGAGAGAGACTTGGCAGTAGGTTCAATCATGTGAGTCAAACAGCCAGGCCGGAGCCAGGTAACTTGGCCGTCCCTTTAATGAGGTATCTTCACACACATTTACAGCTGCTTATTTATTCTCTTCCCAGAAGCTTGATTTGTAACCTCAATCCATTTCTGAGTATAATTTATTTTCAAAGAAGAAAGAATCAACCAATCCCACTTCTGCCAAGAATAACCAGCCAGGTTGAACCAATTCCAGGCCTCTTAAATTATTTTGCACTTATATAACTGATGAAGAATGTCTCTCAAGTCCACAACGGCTTCTTAGTTGTTCAGTCTGGAAGTCTTATTCTGCCTGCTCGTGAGTGTGAATAGAGTCAAGTTCACTCAGTCAGTGCTCACATTTTATCTGCAACTGTGGAGGTTGCTCAGTGAACTGACTCTTGTTATTGGGTGGGGGCATTTTTGCTAGACAGTGTTTTAGGCCTAGCCCTACAGCCAGCCTAGAAAGTAAACTTGATTCTGAGTATGTAAAGAGGGACCAGGGAATGGTTTGGAGCAGAGAAGAGGGTATTTTCTCATTTCCAGGATATTCATCTCTCTGTTTTTTAGACATCAAAGACCCTAAGTTTAACTTGGAGTACCTTCTGGAGCTCACTTGGGGAGAGAACGGGGGTCAGATAATCAGAGTTGGTCTCTCAGGTATTTAAGAGTTCATCTTTTGAAGTGATCCAAAAATGTCAATTACAATGATTAATTGAAATTTTATTTATGTATTTATTTTTAATTTTATTGTTTGGGATTCATTGAGGATACAAAGAATTAGGTTACACTGATTGTATTTGTTCGATAAAGTCCCTCTTATAGTTGTGTCCCATCCCCCCGAGAGAGGTGCCATAACCATGATTCCCTTTCCCCTGCCCTCCTCCCTCTCCTCATTTGCTCATTCCCCTCCCCCCTTATATTAGTTCATCTACTGCCTTCATATTAGAATTGAGTACATTGGATTCTTACTTCTCCACTCTTGTGATGCTTTACTAAGAAGAATGTATTCCACCTCCATCCAGTTTAATACAAAAGATGTAAAATCTCCATTTCTTTTAGTGGCTGAATAGTATTCCATGGTATACATACATGACAACTTATTAATCCATTCCAGGGTTGGTGGGCATTTAGGCTGTTTCCACATTTTGGTGATTATAAATTGAGCTGCAAATAAAAAGTCTAGTGCAAATGTCTTTATGATAGAAGGATTTTTTTTTCTTCTGGGTAAATGCCTAGTGATGGGATTGCAGGATCAAATGGTAGATCTAATTTAAGTTCTTTGAAGATTCTCCATACTTCCTTGCAAAAAGGTTGCATTAGTTTGCATTACTACCAGCAGCGTAAAAGTGTTCCCTTCTCTCCACATCCATGCCAGCATCTGCAGCTTTGAGATTTTGTGATGTGGGCCATTCTCACTGGGGTTAGATGTTATCTCAGGATAGTTTTGAATTGTATTTCTCTGATGATTAGGGATGATAAGCATTTTTTCATATGTTTGTTAGCCATTCATCTATCTTCTTTAGAGAGTTATTTTCACATCTCTTGCCCAAAGATATATGAGATTATTTGGTATTTTTTTGTTGACTATTTTGAGCCCCTATTTGATAAATGGTGTAGGAAGAACTGGATAACGACATGTAAAAGACTGAACCTGGACCCACACTTCTCACCACTTATAAAAATTGATTCACGATGGATAAAAGATTTAAATCTAAGACATGAAAGAATAAAAATCCTCAAAGAAAGTGTGGGAAAAACACTTGAAGATATCAGCCTGGGGAAAGATTTTATGAAGAAGACTTCTGTGGCAATTGCAACAACAAAAATAAACAAATGAGGTTTAATTAAACTGAAAAGCTTCTGTACAGCTAAGGAGACAACAACCAAAGCAAACAGGCAACCTGCAGAATGGGGAAAGCCATTGGCATGTTATGAATTGGACCAAAGCTTGTAATTGGGATCAGTTTTACACTCATCCTAAACCAGCTTTTCACTTGAGATTTCCACACCATCCTGTGCAACAGCAGTAGAAAGAATCGGCTAAAAAAGACAAAGCACGTGTTTCTGGCTTTGCTATCTTTCCATTTTGAAGATGACACAGAGGAAATCGTGTTTAATTTGAAAGGAACACGAGAAGGTTAAAGAGACAAATTATCTGAGCTTTACTGTGCATGAACTTGATCCTGGTCTCTGCTCTCCCCTCTGAGGCACACGCGTACTCTCTCCGCGCCCTGAATGTAATGATCACACTTTGCTCGATTGAGACATCAGTTTTAAATTTTCTTTAAAGGAAAAGAAATTTGGCAGGCATAAAATTTTCTTTCTACAAAAGTGCCTCAACTGCTCCTGATGATAAAATTAAAAATGGAAAGGCCGAAACTATGAAACCTCAAGAAGAATTTTCATAGACTGGAAATCTACTGAAAGATAATGGGGTAAAAATCATAGTAGCATTGAGCAGCAATCTTCAGAGAGTGTAAATTGAATTTGCACTTGGATAAAAAATAATAGATGCAGTCAACTAAGGATAAAGAAAGGGAGAATAAACCATGCATCTCCAAGCTCGGGGTTTGGACGATTTTGCTTTCTGCATTGTGATGCAGAAAGATGCTTTATTTTACGATTGAATTTTCCTCCGAAAATAGATGTCTCTGAAAACACAGGCAGATCTTGACAAAAGAACATGATCAATGTGGTCTATTAAAGCAATACGTAGAGCTCTGCCGCTTTGGCAATGTCATGTTTTCATAGTTGATCAAAATTCCTTGCCCTCTGATGCTCCATAATCTTGAGCATTTTGAAAATATGTAATCCAGGGTGAAAGACTGAAGAATTGTTGGGAAATTGTTAGATTTTAACTTTTGTTTGCATCCTAAATTCCTGGGGGAACAATGTAGGGGGATGTGTTTGTATCGTGTCTCCAAAGCATGTCCCAAGCACTTCCATGCGTGAGCAGAAAGAATCAACATCAAAAGTCACCTGAAAAACTGGCTGAAAATATCCTTATCTCCTTTATAAAATGGCACGCTGTTATTTAATAGAATTCAAATAAATAAGTGTAGAGAGGATTTTATTTTATTTTTTTAAAGCATTTCATTCCTTTTACCGGTGTATCTTAATCTTGAGACAGTTTTTCTGCTCTGCAATTCAGAAAACAGCATGGCAAGGGTTCTTCATGAAGATGAATTGCCACCAGGTCTTGCCAGGCAATAGATTAAAAATGACTTTATTTTTCGAAAACTCATACAGGGCATGTGGCCAGACCTGAATCATGGCGAAGGTTATAAAATGAAATATCCACAGGTATATAAAATACTAAGACATGTAAAAAATCATTGGCTGCTTTGAACATTTACTGGCTTTCATACTCCCTTGAAAAGTCTGCCTTATCTTCTGAAGAGACCTGGTCCTCCTGCTGTGTGCACATAATTAGCAGTAATGGGAATTAGACAAGCACACTTAGTGCAAGCCCATCCTGGCTTTAAGTTGTGCTTGTCAAGTGGGGATATAAAATGAGATGTGCTGTTAATGCTTCAGTGCCTTGTGGACATATGGCGGGCTTTTAGCAAAGAGGCGCCCTGGGAGGAGATTTGCTTATTCTTATGCGTGGCACTGAGACTCACAGCACCCCTTTTCTCCTCATGCCTAATAGAGGGTATTCAGAAAAATAAGTGGCTGAATTTATGACCCAACCGAAGTTCCTCGTTCATAATAAATTAAGTCGAATATGAGACCTTTTTAACTGAAGGTTATTTAATGCATTATCAGCGCAGTTTTCTTGGAGTCTGTTCCGATTTTTTTTAGAAAGGACTATGATCTCAAAAATATAAAGCAAACTCTCACAAAGACAGATTGGGGGCCGTAGGGTGGGGAAGAGCGTACAGCTAAAATTTGTTGATAATCTATTATGAGTTTAGTCGCGTTTCAATGTTATTTTGTTTAATCTTGTTCTGCAGTGAGCAGGTCTGTGCAAACCTACTCCCACAGTCTAGGGAAATTGGGAGGCTGAATAAAGAAGTTGACATATGCAGTTTCTCAGAAAGAAAGATCTAATGAAACATCTGTATGAACAAAATCCGCATTCTGGGCAGCTGCAAGGTGAGACGGTAGATCCCTACCTTGTCACCACCCAGACCCAGGGCATTTATACCATACAGAAGGAAGGCTAGCATAATTGAAGTTGATCTCTCTGGGAATGCCAAGGATGCTCTGTGAATCTGCCTAAAGACAGGACTCACAGTCACAGGTGCTTTGACCTGAAAGTAGGATTTAAGGTATCAGCAGATAAATAGAAATCTTAGCAGCATTCCCAGAACAGAGACTGCTCAGAAGTCAATAATATGGGGGATTAGCATCCAAGATGGAGTTGATTTATCCTCCATAAATCTTTATCATATAATTTTGAGGCAGGAATTTTTCCTAGTTCTTAAAAGAGGAAACAGGCTGCTTTATACCTTGACACTAAGACTAGTGAATAACAAAGTTGTCATCAACCCCAAATCTGTGGGACGATACTCTTTTCACCGACGGCATTGCTCAGAACTTTTCACTTAACCTCACTTTCTGGGTCTCCTGAACTGGAATGATGCAGTTAAAAGCCTATTAACTCTAGACCATGATTCTCCCTTCCTGTTACAAAGTACTCTTCCTGTGAAAGCTCACACCTTTGGATTATTCAATAATTGACTTTTAATTTTCTTTCAAAAATCAATGAGGATTTTGGACCTAGTTCAGTGCCCGTCTTTGCAAATTCTACTATTATTCTGATTGATTTCAGAGTCCATGTTCATAATTCACCCAAGTCCTTTACCTAATGTTGTACTTTTTTCCAAGCTCCTCAACATCAATAGTTTTTCTGTTCTCTACACTTTAGGAAACTAATCCTGCTGGACATCATCATCGTCTAATGATGCTCTACCACTGACAGATGAAGTCACATTCAATTCAAATACTCCCCCAATCCTTTATCCCTTCACATTAAGGATGGAACCTCTCATTCGTAGTAATCACAACTATCACACAAAGAACATTATTTTCCAGCTTCTATTACAGCTAGTATTAGTCAAATGACTAATGGTTGATAAGGTATAAACAAAAGTCTGTGTAAAACTTTTCTTAAAAGTAGGTGGGTCAAGGGATTGCCTTTTTTCTTCCTTTCTGCTGTCTTGACAGCAAATGTTCTCCCTGGAGCTCTAGCACTTCTTCTGGAACATGAGGAGGAACCCACGAGCTGAAGAGGCCTGCAGGGCAGTGTATAAGGTGACTGGCTCCCTGATTCTGTGACCTGCTACACCAGCTCTAGGCTGTCTATTGCCAACCTTGTTTCACTCGAGGGAAAGAAAAACTTCTCTTTTGTTTAAGCCGTGTTATTTTATTTTCACAAACTCAGCAAACCCTAAACCTGATACACTAACTCTCAGAGTCAGTATCAGGTTATCAATTGTCTCAAGTCCATTGCTTTTCCAGCCAGCCTAGTACCCGTGGTTAACCACATGAATAATTGTTTTCACAGCCCTGCTCCCTTTACAAATCAAAGAATACAATGTCAGCCTTAACCCACTAATCTGGGAATGCATGGCTTCCCTAGAGAATATCGCATTTTTGCACATATTTTTCCTTGATTTAGAATGTCAGCTTTTCCTTGACTTTTTGAACAATTCTGTTCTCTTTAATATTTCATCTCTGGTTCTATCTTTCTTGCATTATTAGTACATGCTAACTCAGACTCAGTTCTGGGAATATTCCTTAAAGAAGGGTCACTTACTCCTGGTACATGACCCCTACTTGTTTTCATTGTCAAGCTTCCTGATCTCCAAAAATTTATTTTTCCTGTCTTTTAAAAATCTTTAATTGTATCTTTTACATTTCTAAGTTGCCAGCTAAATAGCCTGGGAGCCTAATTTTTGCTAATGGAAGATAGGTGTATATATCTTCTAGAGATTTTGGAATAAGGATTGCTGTGGTAGGAGAATCTTGAGAGAACTTTCAAACATGGTTTTTAATATCTATATTTAAGTTGGACAGAAAATTTTCCCCTTTATTCCTAAGGAATTGAAATATTTCAAATGGTCCAGTGAAATATAACTGCCAACTTCAAAAACGCACAGGCCTACCTTTTATTATGATTCTGTTGTTTATAAAAATGTCATTATTTCTAGATAATAGGAAGGAAAATATTTTAATTTAATTATGTCTAACACTAAAATATAAAGCATAGTATTACTGAAGGCAAGGTTTGTATCAAAAGTAGTTATTATCCAGTATTTGTGAAACCTCTGATTTAAAAAGCTGTTAAACAAATTGGAAGATTCTTTGGAAGCCGAGTTAAAGTTATCTACAGCTTTGCTATATATGATACCAAATCACAATGAGTAATACATGAACAAATGGTATAAATGAGAAAATTCTGCTTGGATTTTCAAGATATTTACAGAATCTTTAGAAATTTGGCAACAATTAAATTTTTGAGAGTTTTAACTAAACCCACTAAGTAGTAGACTGAATTTTATAATTTTTTAATTTCATTTGTTTCTCTTCTAGTTTCTTCACTGTCAGGGAATAATGATAGCTAAGTATACCTACTAATGGACTAAAGATGACTTCCTAGATAAGATGTTAATCTTATCAAGAGTACTAACCTGTTAGCATCTAATAAAATACAGCTTAGATCACATTTTTACAGTCGAGGAATGGGGAAACATCAAGAGGCTAAGTGTGGTCTTGGTCACATTTATTGCCTGTGCCAAAGCTGACACTGAAATCCAGATATTTTTCGGATTCCTTACAGTCATACAAGTTTTTTACACATGATCAAAGTCATTGAAAGTAGCTCTTTAGGGAAATATTAAAGGATGACTGTGAATTCTCATTGAGCAGCAATGAGAAATGATCAAAACCAATGAAGATAAGAAAAAATGTTTTAATTGCATAAATTGTCATTTTTTGGCCTTAAAAAGATTTTGACATAGTCATGCTAGCTTTCTAATCACATGTACTCTTCTTCAATATACTTTTATTTTATAACAGTTTTGTTTTTCAGGAAAATTTTGAGGATAGTGGAGATAATTCCCATGGCTCAGTTTCCCCCATTATTAACATCTTGAATTAGCATGATATATTTGTCATAATTAATGAACTAATATTGATAGATTATTATTAACTGAAGTCCGTACTTTATTTAGAGTTGCTTCAGTTTTGTCTGACATCCTTCTGCTGGTTCGGGATACCATCGGGACACTACATTACATTGAATCATCATTACATTAATTTCTTAGACTTTCCTCAATGGTAATCTTAGACATCTTTTTTTTTGATGACCTTGATGGTTTTGAAAAGTAGTGTCTTGTATTTTATAGAATGTTCCCATACTGGGAATTTTATCTACACAAATTATTTAGAATTGTTATACATGAGACATTTTTCTATTTCCTCCCATTTTTTATTTATATAATTTTTTTTTAGAGACAGAGTCTCACTTTGTCACCCTTAATAGAGTGCCATGGTGTCACAACTCACAGCAACTTCCAGCTCTTGGGCTCAGGTGGTTCTCTTGCCTCAGCTTCCCAAGTAGCTGGGACTACAGGCGCCTGACACAATGCCCGGCTATTTTTTTTGTTGCAATTTGGCCAGGGCTGGGTTTGAACCCACCACCCTCGGTATATGGGGCCGGCGTCCTATTCCCTGAGCCACAGGTGCTGCCAGCATTTTTTATTTTTAAATCGTGCATTTATATGAGTATGGATTCAAGGATATCTGTTTTACACTTTTTATTATAACCATGTTATTTATCTTATCCCTATTGCTTTGCATTTGGCCATTGGAGCTGTGTCCCTTTGATGTACTCCCATCTTGTGGGCTTTTTTTGAGCACTTCCTTAATTTCTGGCAATACCAGATGCTCCAGACTCATCTCCTATATTTCCTGCTTCAATGCTGGAGTCAGCTAATCCCCCAAGAATCACTGATTCCATTTGACTGAGAAAGGTGTTAAACCAAAATCTGGGTCCTAGATGTGTCTGTTGCCCAGGGGTTTTATGCTAGCAGTTCCTTTCAATGACAGAGCAAGGAAATATATGGTTATGTACTAATGTATGCTTATTCACAAAGTCACTATTTTTTAATCTTAGAAAATTCCACATTTTATTAGGTAGATTATGATAGAAAAAGAACTCCCCAGGAAAAATTGAGTAGAACTTAGGAATTTTTGTGTTCATTTCTTATCACGCACTATTGTTCATCATACCAACTCCTTTCAGGACTTTGAATGTATTCTACCATTTAATCTTCATAATGACATTTCCTGTGGGTAATGCTACCATTCTTACTTTAAAGATGAAGAAAAATAGAATCACTCTTTTGCACAGAAAGTTTAAGTAGCTTTTCCCAAATCATTTTGTTAGTAAATGGTGAACCTAGGTTCAAACGTGTGTAAACTTATTCTAGGAGCATCCCTTTGACAACTGTATTTTATAGCTTCCTCAATACATGATGTGACTGATGTGACTGTAAGACAATTAAACTGATCACCATGGTTAATACTTATGAATGTAATTATTTCCTAGTCACAATAGTATAATTATACTTATTCACATTGGCTGCAAATTTATAAAAGAAGGGGCTGAATTAATTGGAAATAAGTCTAAAAGAGAGTTTAAAAATAAGTTAAAAGGTATTGTAGTATTTTAAAAGTAAGTATTTTCACTTAATTTTATAAAATACTCGGAAAATTATACACATCAGGAGTGTACAATTCGAAGGGTATTTACAAAGTGAGCAGTGGTGGGATTGCTGGAACAAAGAACAGGTCTGCTTTTAGTTCTTTGAGGAATCTCCATTCTGTTTGACATAGAAGTTGTACTAATTTGCATTACTGCCAACAGTATATAGGAGTTTTACTCTCTGTATCCACACCAGCATCTATTGTTTTTGGACTTCTTAATAAATGCTATTCTAACTTGGTAAGGTGATATTTTATTGTGGTTTTAATTTGCATTTCCCTAATGATTAGCAATGTTGAGCATTTTTTATGTTTATTAGCCTTTTGTCTATTTTCTTTTGAAAACCTGTTCATGTTTTTTTTTTTTCCCACTTTTTTAGCCTTTTACCAAATGTGTAGCTTGTGAATGTTTTCTCCCATTCAGTAGGTTGTCTATTTTTTCTGTTGATTATTTCCTTAGCCGTGCAGAACCTTTTCAATGTCATTAAGTCCCATTTCATTTCTTTTTGTTATTGCCATTGAGATCTTATACATTCTCTTCCTAGACCTATATCTAGAAGAGATTTTCCAACATTTTCTTCTAGGGTTCTTGTGATTTCATGTCTTATGTTGAAGTCTTTTATCCATCCTGAATTAATTTTTGTGAGTGGTGAGAGATACAAACCCATTTCATTCTTCTGCATGTGGCTATCTAATTTTCCCAGAAGGATTTATTGAACAGGGCTTTTATCATCTGCTTTGTCAAATATCAGTTGGCCGTATGTAGTTGGTTTTATATCTAGGCTGTTTTCTTCCATTGGTCTATGTCTCTATTTTTGTGCCCATACCATGCTGTTTTGGTTACTGTAGATTTGTAAAGACAGGGTCTTGCACTCCTGAGCTCAAGTAATCCACCAACCTTGGCTTCTCAGAGCACTAGGATTTTAGGCGTGATCCACTGCACCTGGTCTAATTTTTTTTTTTAATTTCAAAATACTATAGGGGTACTATAGTACTATGATGCCTCCAGACTTGTTCCTTTTGCTTAAGATTGCTTTGGCTATTTGGGCTCTTTTCCGGCATATGAAGTATAGAATTTTTTTTCTGGGTTTGTGAAATATGAAATTGGTATTTTTGATGGCAAATGCACTGAATCTATAAATCACTTTGTATAGTATGGACATTATAACATTATTTTTTAATCCATGAACATGATGTATTTTTCCATCTGCTTTTGTTGTCTGTGATTTCCTTCCTAGGTGTTTCATAGCTCTGTTTGAAAAGATATTTCAACTCCTTAGTTAGGTATATTCCAAGGCATTTTATTGTCTATGTAGCTATTGTGAGTGGTATTGAGTCTTTTATTTGACCCTCAGTTTGACTGTTTTTGTGTATAGAAATGTTATTGATTTACATGCATTGATTTTATAAACCTGAGACTATGCTGAATTTATCAATTCCTAAGTCTCTTGGTGGAGTCTTGGGGGTTTTCTAGATAAAAGATCTTATCAGCTCATGTACATTAATTTTTTCTATTACAATATTACTCATAGGTTTTTCCATATGTGATTTATTTTAACTGCTAAATAAATGTTCAAAACTATGATAAAAATAAAGTTATGCTATAAACTGTTTAGGTATAATAAAACACTAAAATGAGAATTATGGAACAGTTAGTTCCATTGCAGAAGTCTTCAAACATTATCTAGATATACTTAAATTTGTCAATAGTGTTGTGTCAAAGAAAGTAATCAGTTTGTCCTACAGTAGAAAATAGTGTTCAGTGTGATTTTGTTGAATAGTTTCCTATTATAAGAACAGACTTAGATTCTACTTAAATATATTATATATGTAATGATAAAAATAAATATATTAGATATTTAATAACTGAATAAGAGAATTTAACCTAGAAAAAGAATAAAAAATATTTCATCCTTTATCTTAATCTTTCTATAAACTTGTTATAGACTCAGTGTCTTTTTAAAATATGTGAAAGGAAAGAATATCTCAGCATATCATAAAAATTTAATCAGCTCCTTTGCGGGAACATTTGGAGACAATTGCTGTCTGCTGTAATCACTTCCTTCAGTCTTGATCCTTGAGGTGCATGTGAGGTAACATTATTAATGTTCTGTCTTTTGGGAGGTACTTGTAATTATTCTGTGCCTCATGGGTCTCTGACTATATGCTCAACACTTTAATGAGAATTACCCTTGCCTTGTCTGAACAATGCACCAAAGCAGACTCACATCTCCCTTCTCAACATCAGGGAATGATTCTTTGCCATGTATTATTCATTTTAAGTAAGTTAATATTGTTGGGAGACAGAGATTCCAGTTTGCATGGTGAAAGAATTCAAGTGAGGTGAAATTAATTACTTATTGCCCATGCCCTGGTGTGCTTTTCCAAGTGGCCCTTTGTGGCATATGAGTGACAAGAAATCATCAGGGAAAATCATAAGAAGAACTTTTTATATTAAAACTTTAATGTATCATCAGTGCCTGGAGCAATAGCTAATTCAAGTTTTCTAGTTACAGAACCTGAGCGAATAATTTAGCGTCTAGTGTGTCTCAATATGCTTATTTTAGTTAAACTTTGGTCCCTTAAATCAAAGACAGATTTGTCTCCCAAGTGCTTCAGCTGCATGAGTTGGTGACCTCGAAAAGAAAGGCTTATTAGCAGAACTCCTGTGTCCTCATGGGTAACATGATAAAACTTTAAACCACAAATGCAGGTCTAGTTTGAAATCTAGAAAATCCAAAATGTGCATAGTAGAAAGGGCATTGTAACGTTTCTTTGACTGTCTTGTTATGATAGAAACGAAAACAAAATGGCCACTCCCTTTTTATGATTCTGAAGGTATACTTTAAAATATTCCTTGATTGGGTGGCGCTTGTGGCTCAAAGGCGTAGGGCGCTGGCCCCATATGCCAGAGGTGGTGGGAAAATGTTCCTTGACTGACAAATACTTGTTTAGGTACATGACTTGCTAATACATACAAAAATATACTGGAATTAAAGAATAAAGTTTGAGCAGTCCCACTGGAGAATGCCTCCATCTGAGGTTGGAGGCAGCAGTCTTGCTGGGTGGGTGCGCTATGAAATTGTCATTAAGCTGTATTTCCACTGGCATTTTAATTTTGGGGGGAGGTCTTGAGCTCTGTTGGATATTTCATCTAAAATGTCTACAGTCCTGTGCCTTCAGACTGCTACTTCATGTTACAATTATAGAAGTAGTAAAGAATTCAACATTATTTTGAGAAATAATTCACTTAGGGTTTAGAAAACCGAGGCTCAGGAGTTAAAGAAATTCAAAGTGATATATTTTAGTTTCTTTGTGCTTTAATGCAGTGAAAATAACTTTTTATCTTTTAATTTTAAGATGCATTACATGTTAAGCTGTATGTGTCATTCACTATTTCTAACTATCAAAAAAGCACAGTCCAACCAAAAATTTTATTTCTCTTTATTAGACTATAGAAATGATTTCTCCTCCCTGGAGAGCATGATTACCAAGGAAGCCGGTCGCAACATAATGTGTTTGTAGAGTGAAAATGTTATGTAATTTAAACACAAATGTGATGTATATTTTAGTTTCATGATTTACATATTATGTATTAGTGAAGTTGATTTGCCATCCGAAAGGGAATTTGTACTTGGGAAAATAATTTTACCAAGATTACCCTTATTACTTGTTTTTTAAAAATATTTTTGTGATACTTAATGATATCATTATTTATCTTAAGGGAAAAGAGATACTTAACGATAATCTTGTTTGCTTTACATTGTAATCATAATTTTATAAAAGCCATTTTGCTTATTGTCATTGTACAATGAGATGTTTGGCAAAGATTGGGAAAAGAAATTCAGCATATTAGGAATGAAATAAAACACTTGCCAAGAAATCAAGGCCAAGTCTAATTTAGTAGTGATTAAGTAGCAATTATAATTTTAGAGCTATTAAGACAACAGTGGGAACCGATTTGGTTTCGTTCAGTCCCAAGGAGGGACAGATGCACATTGTGTCAACAGATGCAGTCACTCCAATGTGTGATGTGCTGAAGTGCCAAGCAGGAGAGCTGAGTCTGTGCTATGATTCGACCAATCATTTTGCAGAAGTTCTATTTTCTATCACAGAATTTTTAAGAATAATACATATTTTTTTTCTTGTAGAAAGATTTTGATGGTCAATGAATTCAATAAGAAAACACTGTAAATTTGGAGGGCAATGGCTTGCATGTTTTTAATGCATTTGACTGCTTGGAATAGAGTCAAGAGCTGAAAAATGTCTGTCATTAATGGACATTATGACAGTTCAGTAGTTTGGCACTTGAGTGACTGTTGCAAGGACTAAAATTGCTGGTTTCTTGATGACTAAAGTCTTAGTCCAGTATTGTTCACAAAAGCTCTTGTTCCTCTTTCTCCTTCACACGTTTTCCTTGTGCAAACCTCTCTTTCTGTGTTCCCATCTCTCACCTAATACCTGATACCTCAGAAGTCTCTCTGCAGGCTCACATCTCTGCTCTGCACTACGCTCCATGTCTACCTGCCAAATGGAACTTTCCAAATGATTATCCCACAGACACTTGGATCCTACCAGATCTTCAAATTAACTCAGTTGTCCTTCTCAGCAAATTCTTTTCTTTTACTCAAAAGTTCCTCCTTTATGCTGGGAAATTTATAATTGTTTTCAACACCTTCCCTTTTCATCTGACCTATGGGCAAAACACCTCTAAGTCCCAGACCTCAGACGTGTTTGGAAGCAACTATTCCTCTTCACGTACACTGTTGATAATCTTACTCAGGTCCTCGTTTGTGAAGGACTGTCATTGGTTAATGCCATAGAGCAGACTATGGAGGGAGGTCCTTACCAGTCTGCATCCCAGCCTCCAGGGTTCTGGGTTCACTTCCTACCATTTCTGGAAAATATTCCTCACCATTGGGGTACACCAGGCACCTGATGTCCCATGGTTTTGTGTGTTCCACTTACTTGCCTGAGTTGGCCTTTCCTTATTTTCCTTCATCACGAACCTGCAGGCCTGACTGTCTTCTCTGCCTTGAACTCTCCCTGGCCTCTCACACTTTATTTTATACTACATGTACAAGAAATTACTGCCTGTCCTGCCAATTCTTTGTCATTTCTGCACACAGGTGATAATAACACCTAACTTTTGTTGCCTTTTATCATGTTCTTGACATTCTCCCAACTACTTTCCATGTGTGTGAACTTATATATACTTTATGGGCAGATGTCATTATTATCTACATTGTACAAATGAGAAACTCAGGCACAGAGTGGTTAGGGTATTTTGCCCAAGGTCAAAGTTACTTGGTGATGGAGTCAAGCCTTGAACCAGGAATTTTGGCCTCTGTGCCCATGTATTTATCCACTTTCTCCTTATCACCTCCCAGTAGGATTTATCCTGGATGAACTTCCATGCCCTGTTGGTATCCTTGACATTAAGGGGAGACCTCAGCCCTGTGTTGTACATACTTTAAGTTGGCAGTAGCAGGTGCAATTAGGGGTAATTAGAATAGGAGCCCTTTAGAACTGTAAGAGCAATAGCTGTTTGCAAATGATTTTCATTGTTAAAGTGCTTCTGAAAAGGTAATTATCCATAACACTGCACAGTCCACTTCTATGACTTAGGGAGTGATCACTCATTTTTGTGACTTGCTTTTCTGTCACTTACTGACTTCATTTCTGCCCATCAATCCTGCTTTTTGCTCTTCCTCTGCTCATTAGCATGTCCAACAGAGGAAAAGAAAGGTGATGAATTCTAATCATTCAGTTTTTCCTCCTTGTTGGCTGCTAGAGTAGGAAAAGTTAAAACTATTTGGCAAGAGAATGCCAGGGATCAAAAGGGGAAATTTGATACATACATACTTATTGTCCATTATCATCAATAACCCAATTTAAAAAAATTTATAAACCGTGTGTTGAATACATATCCTGTACTAAGCTTTGTAGACTACATTAGTTGCTATTTAAGATCCAGAAAGGCTAAGCTTTATCTTACATTTTTTGACTTTGTAATGAGATCCAATTTGACCAATCTAATGATCATTTTGGACAACGTGCATTAATTCAGTTGACAGTGTGCATCAATATGCTTGTCTAAAAATTCTTGGTTTAGGAAATTTTCTTTCATTTCTCATTGGTTCAATATATTCAAACTCCCTGCTTTGACCTTTACAGCCTTGCTCTTATTTCTACCTTCTGTTTCAGCTGCAGGTCCCAGAATCTTCTTCAAGAGCCTCCTCCCGGCTACCCTGGGGTGGCTGCTGTTCCATGTGCCCCAGGACCTTAGTCTTCATCTCTCAGGTGTATTCTCCATTCCCTGTCTCTTTTTTTCTGCCTCTGAGGCAATCAAACAACAACATCTCAAGGAAAGCGTCTATGGAGAGCCGTCTTTCTCCTGACTGCACCTGTCCTAGGAACTCCTGCAATGCTTGTTACTTCTCTGGTGGACATTTAGCCCTAATACATTGCACTTCATCTCCTTTTCGGCCTCTCCTTTCTCATATATCACTTTCATATAATAATGATGACACAAACTGCAATTCACTGAGCCCTTTGTCAAAGTCAGGCACTGTACTAACACTGTAACAACTTTTATCTCATTAATTACTCCCAAGAACCCTAGGAGTTCAGGATCACAAAGCAAGTAACAGAAGTTCAGAGAGGTTAAGGCACTGGCCCTTAATCTCATAGCTTGTGCGTGGTGGAGCTACTACTTACATCACTTACATCTCTTTGACATCAGGGATCATGTCTCATGTCTCACAACTATCCCCAGAGGTTATTGTGAAGAATCAATGAGATAAAGCTTAGATGTGTAATGCCTGAATTCACAAAGGAGAACCTCGTCATCTCTGGATAACCACACTGTCCCTTAAGGTACAAGAGAAAAATACATGAATGATGAAAAAGAAATACATCAAATCAGCACATATTTACTTACGTAATTTAAAATATCTTTCTAATTTAATAGCACCCCAAGTAATACTCCAATTTATTAATGGATAAGCGACATTATCAATACCACAATTTAACTTACATCATGTTAACTTATCAATAACCATTAGTAAGAAGAAACAGCTCATTTTCCAACATTAGGAAGTTACCTAGGTTGTCAATGTAGCAAAGAAAAATTAGATTTGAAAATGTTAAGTAATCAAATTCTCTTTCTTGGTTTATTACCCACTTCTTGATCATCAATGAGCCATTCTGTGATGGCTTTTCCCACCATTTCCTCTCCGATTTGCGACTGTTCAGTCTGACTGCCACGCTATTGTTGACGGTTTCCCAGTTTCGTTCCCATCTTTAACAATCTACAGTGTCTCAATTAAAGGGCCGTGCCTTGTAAAACACTGGCCAATCATGTAGATACTGTCTCTGAATTTGAACACGCACAGCTATATTTAGATTCCTTTGTTGTTAACCTTTGTGATTGTTCAGTTGATATTATTCACATTTCATTGCAGAGATCAGCAGCTATAAGAGTGGAATCTTACTATCATGTACAGGCTTTAATGCTGATTTTAAAGTTACAGCCATTTTTTTGGTGTCCATTGAAATAATACTTCTCTTTCTTATAATGTAACAATTTATGACACCTTCCTTTTCTCTGACAGACTCCCTAGAATATTTCCAGTTTATCTAATATATGTCTAATAAAAATCTACTCATGTCTCTGTGGGTGAGCTCACTCAAAGCATGAAATAGTACTGAGTTTCAGGGGTACTTCTGTTAATAAAGATACTGAAGGAATATTTGACTCAAACAGTAGGGGCCGGGTTCTTTTTTTCTGTGTCTTTTAAAATACACCAAGCTCTTTTCATTGCTGCACTTTAAATTTTGTCAAATAGTTAAATGCTAAGTTATTTCTTTCTTTTTTTTTTTTTTTTGAGACAGAGCCTCAAGCTGTCCCCCTGGGTAGAGTGCCGTGGCATTACAGCTCACAGCAACCTCCAACTCCTGGGCTCAAGCGAGTCTCTTGCCTCCGCCTGCCAAGTAGCTGGGACCACAAGCG
>CAUYTI010037203.1:0-16684 GCA_963575145.1 Galago senegalensis | reverse complement strand
ACAGAGCCTCAAGCTGTCCCCCTGGGTAGAGTGCCGTGGCATTACAGCTCACAGCAACCTCCAACTCCTGGGCTCAAGCGAGTCTCCTGCCTCCGCCTCCCAAGTAGCTGGGACCACAGGCGCCCGCCACAACGCCCAGCTACTTTTTGGTTGCAGCCGTCCTTGTTGTTTGGCGGGTCCGGGCTGGGGATTCGAACCTGCCACCTTAGGTGTACGTGGCTGGTGCCTTAGCCGGTTGAGCTATAGGCGCCGAGCCTTCATTTTTTAATTTTTGAGACAGCATACCCTTTGTTCACACAGGCTGGGGTACAGTGGCATGATCATAACTTCATACTCCTGGGCTTAAGCAATCTGCCTGCCTCAGGGCCCTATAACTAGCACTATAGGTATGTGCTGCCACACCTAGATAATTTTAAAAATATATTTTTTAGAGATAGGGTCTGGTTATTTTGCCCAGGCTGGTCTTGGACCACTGGACTCATGTAATCCTTTCACCTCCGCATTTCAAAGTGCTGAGATTTCAAGAGTGAGCCACCACACCTGGCCAAAGGGGAACTGAGCAGAGCTCCTCAGGTGTGGACTACTGAGTGGATTTATTGGTTTATTTTCAGAGTCAGGGTCTCACTATGTTGCCCAGGCTGGTCTTGAACTCCTGACCTCAAGCAATCCTCCTGCCTCTGCTTTCCAGTGTGATAGGATTGCAGGTATGAACCACCGTACCTGGCCTCAAACCCTTTTTCAATCCTGTCCTCTCTTCTTACCTTTTGGAACTCTGATGACAGGAGTGTTAGACATTTTCTTATAGTTCTACAGGTCCCTGAGACTCTATTCATTTTTGGTTTTAGTCTATTTTTTCCTTGTTGCTGAGTTGGGTAATCTCTTTTTTTTTTTTTCGTTTCACTGATTTTTCCTCTATCCTCTCTACTTTCTATTTTTTCCCATTTGTTACAAGTGTGTTCGCGGAAGTATGTTTATCATAGCTGCTTTAAAATCTTTGTCAGATGTTAATATACCTGTTATCTCAGCATTGGTATCTATCAATTTACTTTTTTCATTAGGTGTGAGATTTTCCTATTTCTTGGTATGACAAGTGATTTTCTACTGAAATATGGCAATTTGGGGTAATATCCTCCGAGTTTTATTTAAACTTCTGTTTTAGCTGGCTTTCTTTGGCACTGTGCAGGTAAGGAAAGGGGTGGCATCCACTCCTTAATGCCAGGTTGGGGTGGAAGTTGGAGCTCTCCACATCATCTTCATTGATGTTGAAAGGGGAGCTACCCTCAATGAAGATGAGAGTTCTGGCTCCTTACTCTGCCTTGATACCATTCTTCTAGGGGTGGGGGTAGGGAGAGGGTCAGTTTCTTCCCTACACCCAGGCAAGGATGGAAGTCTAGATTCCTCAGTCTTCGCTGGCATGTCTGGGAGTGGGGCCACATGTTTTTTGCCTCCCAGTAATCTTTAGCTGCTATAGAATGGCTATTGTCTAAATGGTCTTTATATTGCTAAATTGCCCCTTTCCCTTGGGAACAGAGAGTAAGCTTTCACACGGGCTTTTTTGTCTATATGCATATTAGTGTTTGGGGGCTGCTGCCTTCATCACCTAGTATGGGATGGATATATGGGGCAAAAAGAAAACTGTCATTTTACAGTTCCCAAGTTCCCTAAGCCAGTTGGTTTTCTTCTCTCCGCCTTCCATTGTCTTCTAATGTTTGTTTTACAGATACTGTTCAGGGTCTTCAGTCACACTTAGCAGGAAAAATAGGGAAACTATATTCATTTTATCTCCCCAGAAGCTGAGCTATCTCTAGTGACACACTTTTCATTACTGTACTTTGATATTATGTTTTGACATTTGGTAGCAATCCCTCCTTTACTACTTTTTTCCAAAAAACCTCTTATGTACTGAGCTCCCAGATGAACTTTAGACTCAGCATTTCAAATTCCCTTTTTAAAAAATCCCATTGTGGCTCAGCGCCTGTAGCTCAATAGCTAGGGTGCCAGCCACATACACCAGAGCTGGAAGGTTCAAATCCAGCCTGGGCCTGCCAAACAACAATGACAACATTCACCAAAAATAGCTGGGCGTTGTGGTGGGTGCCTATAATCCTGGCTACAGGAATTGTGCTACTGTTATGAATCGTAATGCAAATATCTGATATGTAGGATGTATTTGCATTGTTAAAGAGGCCAATGTTCTGAGACCATTAAGAAATAATTGTGGGGCTCGGCGCCTGTGGCTCAAGTGGCTAAGGTGCTAGCCACATACACCTAAGGTGTCAGGTTTGAATCCAACCCAGGCCCGCCAAACAAAATGACAGCTGCAACCAAAAAATAGCCAGGCATTGTGGTGGGCATCTGTGGTCCCAGCTACTTGGGAGGCTGAGGCAGGAGACTCGCTTGAGCCCAGGAGTTGGAGGTTGCTGTGAGCTGTGATGCCATGGCACTCTACCCAGGGGGACAACTTGAAGCTCTGTCTCAAAATAAAAAAAAAGAAACAAATAGTTGTGGGCTGTCTGTAACTATAAAAGCTGAATTTTACTCTCTATGCTAAAGTCAGAAGGGGCCAGAGGAAATGATCAATTATTATTATTATCATTTTTTTGCAGTTTTTGGCCAGGGCTGGGTTTGAACCCACCACCTCTGGCATATGGGGCCAGGGCCCTACTCTTTTGAGCCATAGCCACTGCCTGAAGCAATCAATTATTATCAATTATGGTACAATTATTCATAATCTATTTTTTGTTTTTGTTTGTTTGTTTTCTCTGTTCCACTTCCACAATGTTGGATAACTCCCCTTAGAGTCTCAAGAGGCCTCATGGCAGACAGCAGCTCCTGGGACTTCTTGCTTTCTTATTCAACACCAACAGAGCAGAGTAAGTCCTTGTCTTGCATTCCCAGCAAAAGTCCTGTGACTCACTCTGCTCGGGGTGCTGCAGATCATGTGCCCATCCCTGCATGATCATTTTGACTGAGGAGGTGGGAATGTACTGATTGGCATGCCCCCCAGATTTGGGGATAGAAACAATCCCAGATTAAGTACCCTGGCTGAGAATGGGATGGGAGAATTGGTTCTTCATAAGCAATTCAAGGTTTCTATTCCAGAAAGGAGCATAGAAGGCGAGCCCCAGATGTTCCAAGGAAGAACATCAACCTAAGGCCTCTATCAGTGGTTCTCAACCTTTCTAATGCTGCGACCCTTTAATACAGTTCCTCATGTTGTGGTGACCCCCAACCATAAAATTATTTTCGTTGCTACTTCATGACTGTAATTGTGCTACTGTTATGAATTGTAATGTAAATATCTGATATGCAGGATGTATTTGCATTATTACAAAGGGGTTGCGACCCACAGGTTGAGAACCGCTGGCCTACATGGATGGTCAAAGCCTCCAGACATGTTGCTAAGAGAAGGAAACCACCAGATCCAAGTTCAGAATCAAATTTCATGACTGGGCAAGATATCTGGCATTGGTTACTTGAACATGGCATCCCCAGAATTGAAATGGCAGACAGCCCACGAGGATTTAAGGGAGGTGTGTCATCAGAAAAACCCTGAGCCAGGCAAATGGGGGTCACCAGTTGCTCAGCCCTGAGATCTTTCCAACTCTAAGTTTGCCAGCAGGCAGTGGGCACTTCAGCAGGACTTTATATTCCTCCCAGGCCTGGCCATGCAGGACGGAAGATGAGATAAATCTCGGTAGAGGGTCACAGCTACACTCAGATTTTCTATGAAATGACTGATTTCACTGTCAGAGAAGTGAGTCCTTGCAGGTTATTCCTAGTATGGAAAATGTACTCCAAGCAGGACAGGACCCATTGCGTCCACTCTTACTCCTTGGAGGGTTACACCTGTAAGAGGTAGGTATGTGCCCCTCAGAGGTTTCCCTCCATACAAGCAAGTACAAATATACATCTAAATTGTACAAGAGAGTAAAATTGAAAATTAAAGTCTCCCTCTATCAATTCTTCTGGTCCTTCCATAATGCCAAAAAATATATTTATATCTCTATGCTTTACGTCTCAAGTTTAAGCAGTATACTGACTCCCTATAATGTAAGATGATGACTTTAGCTTCTTTTTCCAATCCCTACCAGTCACATTCTTATTTACTTCTTCTATTATTTACTTTTAGGAATGTAATATATTTCAACAACACCTATTTCCTGACTACTTTTTGGATTATTGCCTATACAGAAACAATTTTGTTTTATTCTCATACTTTTTTTTTTTTGAGACAGAGTCTTACTTTGTCACCCTCGGTAAAGTGCCATGGTGTCATAGCTTACAGCAACCCCCAACTCTTGGGCTCAAATGATTCTCTTGCCTCAGCCTCCTGAGTAGCTGGGACTACAGGTGCCTGCCACAATACTGGGTTATTTTTTAGAGGTGGGGGGGTCTCACTCTTGCTCAGGCTGGTCTTGAACTCATGAGCTCAACTGATCCACCTGCCTCAGCCACCCAGAGTGCTGGGATTATAGGTGTGAGCCACCGTGCCTGGGTTATTCTCCTACTTGATTGATACTTTGGCTGGGTATAATTTCCTCTCAATATCAGTTAGGATTAAGTTTAGCTATAAATAAGAAACTCAAAATAGCAGTGGCTTAAACAAGCTCAAGTCTTTTCTTTCTCATGTGAAAGGCTCTAGGGGACTAGGGTCCTTCCAGTTTTCTGCTGTGCCACACTTAAGGGGTATCCCTTGTCCTCATGGTCCAAGGTGGTGGCTTTCTGGGCAGCAGAAGAGAGGAAGGTGCAGAGAAGGAAGGGACAGTGGAGACTTAAGTCATGTGGCCACACTTCACTTCAGTGGAGGTCATACATGTAACCTTTATTCTGGAAGGCCATAGTGTCCAGCTAAAAACTCAAGGTTCCCTCACTAAGGAAGAATGGGAGAACAGGTGTTCAGAACAACTATTAGCCTTAAGGTAACAGCCCTTTGGAGGTTTGGCTTCACCTTCTTCTTGCAACAGGAATTGCTCATGGGGGATCAGCTGAGAGACTGATTTTCCTTTTACCTTTGTAGGGACTCTCTTCTTTTCCCTGGAAGTTTGCAAATGAGAGGGAATCAGTGATGCAGAGCGCTTGGGACCTGCGCACCCAATTTTCCCCCAATCCACCGCAGATCTGTGCTTGTTCTCTCACTCCCCGCTCAGAGACGCAGACAATGTGGTTGTTCTCCAGCTCTGAATCGCCTTGAAGGACAGCAGTCTCCTCTGGGTTTAGCTACTATCCATTGGGATGAACACGGGCACTCCTGGTGGCCTTGAGTCCTGAGTAGCAGTCCCATCAGTCCCTGCGGCTCCTCTTTCAGTCCTCTAGAGTGTCACGGTCTCCTTCCCAGTTATATGAACCAACAAAATCTCTTTTTGTTGAAGTTCGTTTGAGTGAGTTTCTGTTGCTTGCGACTAAGAGCTGTAATAGAGAACTCCATAAAAGCTTAATGAAGACAAATCTCACAAGATCTCAGTCGTATGTCGGAGCTAAATATTAAAAACAATTTATCTCATGGAGATAGAGAGTAGCATGACAGTTACAGAGGCTGGGAGACAGGGGATAAAGTGAGGGTGGTTAATGGGTGCAAAAACATAGATAGTTATATCAAATGAACAATATGCCATAGCACAACAAAGTGACTATAGTCAACAATAAGTTAAGGTACACTTTAAAATAATGAAAAGAGTGGAATTAGAATGTTTCTTTCTTTCTTTTTTTTTTTTTTTTGAGACAGAGTCTTACTTTGTCGCCCCCAGTAGAGTGCCATAGCATCATAGCTCATAGCAACCTCAAACTCTTGGGCAAAAGCGATTCTCTTGCCTCAGTCTCCTGAGTAGCTGGGACTATAGGCACCTGCCACAATGCGCAGCTATTTTTAGAGCCGGGGTCTGGCTCTTGCTCAGGCTGATCTCGAACTCCTGAGCTCAAGCAATCCACCCACCTCAGCCTCCCAGAGTGCTGGGGTTACAGGTGTGAGCCCCATGCCCAGCCTAATTAGAATGTTTCTAACACAAAGACATAACAAATGGCAGGGTGTGGTGGCTCACACCTGTAATCCCAGTACTTTGAGTGGCCAAGGTGGGCAGATTGCCTGAGCTCAAGAGTTGGAGACCCACCTGAGCTAGAGACCTCATCTCAAAAAATAGCCGGCATTGCAGTGGGCACCTGGAGTCCCAGCTACCCAGGAGGCTGAGGCAAGAGAATTGCTTGAGCGCAAAAGTTGGAGGTTGCTGTGAGCTATGATGCCACAGCACTCTACCAAGGGTGACAGAGTGAGACTCTGTCTCAAAAAAAAGACCAGCCTGAGCACGGGCAAGACCTGATCTCTAAAAATAAAAAGAAAACAAAAAAATAGCCAGACGTTGTGGTGGGCACCTATAGTCCCAATGACACCACAGCACTAGCACTCTACCAGGGGAGACAAAAGTGAAACTCTGTCTAAAAAAAAAAAAAATAAAGAAAGAAATTGCAAATGCCTGAGGTGAAGACAAAACCAATTACCCTGATTTGATTAATTCACATTGTATACCTGTATCAAATATCATGTGTGCCCTATAAGGATAGATAACTAATATGTACCCAAATCCTTTTTTTTTTTTTTTTGAGATAAAGTCTCACTCTGTTGCCCAGGCTAGAATGCCATTGTGTCATAGCTCACAGCAATCTCAAACTCTTGGGTTTAAGTGATTCTCCTGCTTCAGCCTCCTGGGTAGCTAAGGTGCCTGCCACAATGCCAGGCTAGTTTTCCTAATTTTAGTAGAGTCAGGGTTTCCCTCTTACTCAGGCTGGTATGGAACTCCTGAGCTCAAATGATCCTCCCACCTCAGCCTCCTAGAGTGCTAGAATTATAGGCATGAGCCACCACACCCAGCCCATAATAATATTTTTTAAAGTTTAATGAAAACACTAATAAACCAAGTGAATTATCTCAAGTGCCTCTCACCCACCCCAGCTCCCTCTGAGTAAGGCGAGACTTCTCATCTATGCTCTTTGAAGAGGCTGATAGCATTTTTTGTCTGTATTTATCTCAAGTCTGAATTCAGCCACCTGGCAAGTGAGACCTTGGTGATCTGAACCCATCTCCCTAGGAAATTTCCCATTCTCTTCCCAGGCAGCCTCTGTTCCACCCAGATAAACCCTCATGGGCCTCTGAACTTGCCGCGTTTCTTCAGACGGCTGCAGCTCTGCGTGTGCCTCACCTGCTCTTCTCCCTGCTGATTAATCCCAGCCCATCCTCCAGCACTAATCTCAAGGGCATCTCCTCCAAGCCTTCCCTGCCCCACTCAAGCAGAATCCAGCCTCCTTTTTGGCAGTAGTCTCCTCGACTGCACACCCACCACACTGACTCACAACCCTTGCTTACTCATCTGTCCTTCCTCTACTAGACAGGGCCCCTTAAGGGCAGAGATGTCTTTATCCACCTTTGTCGCCCTGTTTCCCAACACCCACAATATATTGTCAACAAGCACATGTTGAATGAGTGGACCTAGGAATAGGCTTCATTTCCTTATCTGTACGATGGGAGGACAGGAGTCCAGACCCCGTACACCCCCAGATTTCGGGCTTCAGAAGCCAGCCAAGTCTTGTGATCATTCATCAGGACCTTCTCCACACCAAAAGGGTGGAGAGTGAAAAGGCTGTGTGGATATCATCTGACTAACCTGTGTGCCCACTGGCTTCTGGTTCAGTTAGTGGTGGGACCATATACTTTTAGAGTTTGCTGATTCTCCCTGGGAGTCTCAGAGTTTTGAACAGCCTGGCTTTCTACCTCATTTTTCACCTCTCAGAAAGGATAGGAAGAATCGGTAAGAGAAAGGAGGTTTTTGGAGGTCTCTTGACCATCATTTCACATGGCAGAATACATGCATCCCAGGGAGGTGCACAGTGAGCTCTGGGGGGAAGATTCTCTCAGTCACATATATACATGCCCCCCAGCTTGAGGGCCACTGGGATATTGGGAAGGGGGGAGTCAGGTGCTTTCACTCCTGGGTTGCTGGCTCCCTTACCCCACCCCCACCCACAGGAGTTAGTTGCCTCCTAGCCTCACTCATTGGCCCTGTTAATGGTCTGGCCCTTAAGCCATATAGACCCAGGTCACGTGGGTCTAGCACTGGTGCTCACCTTTGGTTTTTCAGAGAAAGCTGTAAATGCTGCTCATGACTGGTGTGAGGCTTCCCACACCAGTGAGAGGCAGCATGGCAGAGTGCTTAATGGGAGAGGGTCTGGAATCCAGAATATCTGTGTGGCCTTAGGATAGTCACTTAACTTCTCTGTTCCACAATTTCCTCATCTGTAATATAGGAATGATAATTACCTCACAGGGGATTAAGTTTTATTATTTTTTGTTTGTTTCTGAGATAGGGTCTCACACTGTTGCTCGGGCTAGAGTGTTATGACTTCATTATAGCTCACTGCAACTTCAAACTCCTAAGCTCAAGTGATCTTTCTGCCTCAGCCTTCCAAGTAGCTGGGACTACAGGCACCCACCATGACACTCAGCTAATTTTTCTATTTTTAGTAGAGATGGATCTCAGTCTTGCTCAGGCTGGTCTCAAACTCCTGAGCTCAAGGGATTGAGTTATTTACCAAGCTCATAATTGCTTTTTAAGTGCCTGTTTACACAATAATAGGTTTTTTGAGTTGAAATTCAACCTTGGGACCCAGAAGACTGGAACTTTTGTCCTTCATAAGAAGGCCACTCAATGGGCTTGTGAGTGGAGTGGGGTGGGGTGGAAATGGTTGTGGAACTACAATCACAAATCCCTAAACGAGTGTATTTCCTCAGAAATTAATCGTTAGGAGATTAATCATGAACATCACAGAGTGTACTTACATAAACCTGATGGTGCAGCCAACTGCACATCTAGGATACGTGGTATAGCCTGTTAACACCCAGGCTATACACCTGCACAGCAGGTTACCGTACTGAAGACGGTAGGCAACTAGAACACAACAGTAAGTCCTTGTGTATATAACCATATCTAAATATAGAAAAGATACAGTAAAAATGCCCCATTATATAATCTTATGGGACTAAATATACACAGTTCCTCATTGACCGAAATGTCCTTATATGGTGCATGACTGTACTTTGGGAGAAAGGAAAAGAAATAGTGAAATTCCTGCAGTGTCCACAAGAGGGCACTCCAATTTCCCCAAAGAGCCCACTTTTACCTTGATGGTGAGAGCTCCTACGAGACTCATCACTTTCTCTCACTTCTACTTCTTTGTTTTTTTCCTCCTTTTTTTTGAGACAGGGTTTTCCTCTGTCACCCCAGTGGCTAGAGTGCAGTGGCATCATCGTAAGTCACAGCAACCTCTACTCCTCGACTCAAGTGATCCTCCTGCCTCAGCCTCCTGAGTAGCTAGGACTACAGGGATATGCTATGATGCCCGGCTAGTTATTTTCTTTTTTCTTTTTTTGTATAATGGGGGTCTCAAACTCCTGGCCTCAAGCAATCCTCCCACCTCAGCTTCCCAAAGTGCTAGGATTACAAGCATGAGCCACCATGACTGGCTTTCTACTTGGGTATCTTTAACAAAACAGGTCAGTCAGAATCAGGCCACAAACGTCTCATGATGACTGAAGATGCTGCCCAGTGGTGATAAATGGCTCATGAAGAAGCATCTCCAAACTCATGCTGTGTGCACCCCAGTACACAACACCTCTTATCCCACAGAGACTCAGATATCCCAACCTTTAGCACTATCCCCAAACTGGCTACCCTGAGGGCCGCTGGGATATTGGGAAGGGGGGAGTCAGGTGCTTTCACTCCTGGGTTGCTGGCTCCCTCACCCCACCCCCACCCACAGGAGTTAGTTCCCTCCTAGCCTCACTCAGGGGCCCTGATAATGATCTGGCCCTTAAGCCATATAGACCCAGGTCACGTGGGTCTAGCGCTGGCGCTCACCTCTGGTTTTTCAGAGAAAGCTGTAAATGCGGCTCGTGACTGACAAGAGACACCACTGCCCCTTAGTGAGGGGGAAAGAAGGTGGAAGATCGGGAAGGGGTCATCAACCTTCCTTCCCCACAGTACAGCCCTGGTTCCTCAGATGTGGCAGCTCACACCTGACTCCTCCCGTGCCCTCCTTTCCCAGCTCCCACACGGTAGAGGGAATGAGAGGCAGAGGAGAGGACTCTGGACGCTACAGGACACCTGGGCTCTCCGCTTGACTCTCTCTGTCATCACCCCTCTGAGGTTCAGTTTCTCACAGGTAAAGTGGGGATAATCTAGCTCTGGCAATGCGGTGGCAGATTGGCTCCCTTCCCGGTGGCCCCGGGGTAGGACGTGGCCAGGGACATGGGCCCCGAGGTGCCAGCAGGCGGACGGGTGAGGACGCAGTTGGGGCACAGCCGGGCCGCCCAGCCCGGCGCGCTCGGGTGCAGCCGGCCCGGTGGCCGCGGGGCGGAGCCCGAGCGTCGGAGACGCCGAGCGGGAGGGACCTGGCGCGCCGCCACCTCGGTCGCCCGTGCCCGGAGCCGCGCGGCCCTCGGCTTCCTGAGGACTGCCAGGCTCCGGGCGCTGAGAGGGCGCCGGGAGGACGCCGCGCTCGACCTCAGTTCCTCCGCGACCCGGAGGGAGGGCGCCGCGAACCCGGGCCGGCGCCGAGGGGGCAGCCGAGTCTCCGCGTCCAGCCAGGCGGCGTCCCTCTCCAACACCGTCAGGGACGCCGCAGGGCTGGAGAAGGAGCCCCCAGCGGCCCGTCTCAGCTGCCCTCCATCGCCCGGGTTATAAGGAGGGTGGGGAGGTCGCAGGATGGAACCGAAGGGCACCTCGGGTCTAGTGCTGACAGCCAGGAGGGGACTGTGAGAGAGGGGACCCGCGAGAGAGGGCACCCTCAGACTCTGCAGGACACGGAGTCATAAAACCCAGGCGAAGGTCTCCGATGACGCAGGAGGCGGTGGAAAAGCGGCTAACATCAGGTAGAACCCAGATGGTCACACAAAAAAAAAAACCGACCTCAGGTTCCCTCCCTGCTAGTTATACGCTGCTGTGATACATTAGCATAGTAAACCCCGCCAGCGCCGGGACGGTTTACAGAAGCCATGGCAACTCCCTGAAACAGAAGGGACCCGCGGTTCCGGATCCCTTTCTCACAAATCTTATGAGTATCCCCCCTCTCTTAACATAAAATTAAATAGAAGGTACAAAATAAGACCCTGGAAACTCACAAGGTGCAACTCTCCGTTGCTCTGAGAGAGCAGCCACTGCCCTGTCTATGGGGCAGCCTCTCTCTTTTTCTTTTCGAGGGCCTTTGCTTTACTTTGTTGGCTTACTCTTGAATTCTTTCCTGTAGGAGGCCAAGAACCCACTTGACCTTCAGGCCAGACCCAGGTTTTCCTGTATCAGCTGGGCTGGAGGAGGGGGAGTTTGGAGAAAAAGGTGTTAGAGATGGGTTTGGACAAACAGCCATTGCAGACCCAACTTTACCCAGGAGGGGTTGGGGATAGGTGTCTGGGCACCCTTTTCAGGCTTTGCGTTTCTTTAATTCAAACGATGGAAGTCAATTTTAGAAAATTTGAAAACTTCCAACAAAATCGAGAAAATTAAAAATTGCTTCTAATCTTATCGCCCAGAGGCATATATATATATAATTATACTGAATTTAAATTTGTATTCTTCAAAAACTTAAGATTATATTAAGAACATTTTCCCATATCACCAAATAATTTATAAAAGTATGATTTTTAAATTTCATATAATATTTAATTGGAAGAGTAGATGACCACTTATTTGGTCAATTCTTTATTGATAGAAGGTTAAGTTGTCAATCTCTAAATAGTCTCCTGAGTTTTGCTGCAACCAACATCCTCAAACATGAATCTGTGCCAACATTTGCTTCTTCTTTTAGGAATAGGGTACACTCATTATGTAAAATATTATGAATATGTTTTTCTCAAACTTATTTTAACTCCAAAAGAAGTACCAGATCCTTGTAAAATATGTAACCAATCCTAAAGGATCAGAAAGAGACACTGAAATCTGCCCCACATTTTGTAAACTCCCTGGAGGTGACAGAGTTCACACTTCTGTGGTAAAGTTTCAATATTTTCCTGTCTGCATGGAGAGGAAGACACAACCTAACTGATGTGTTTGTACATGATGGGGGAACAACAGATCAGACTTATAACCCTGTCTATCTCTTTTTATTTTTTATTTTTATTATTTTGTGACAGAGTCTCATTTTGTCACCCTGGGCAGGGTGCCATGGCATCACAGCTCAGGTTATGCAGCTTGCATTTGCTGGGTAAAGTCCCTCTAATAATAGTGTCCCATCCCCAAAAGGTGTGTTTCATACTGTGGCCCCATTTTTATTTATTTCTGAGACAGAATGTCACTTCATAGCCTTCAGTAGAGTGCCATGGTGTCATAGCTCACAGAAACCTCAAACTCTTGGGCAAAAGCAATTCTCTTGCCTCAGCCTCCCAAGTAGCTAGGACTACAGGCACCCGCCACAACACCCAACTATTTTTTTTTGTTGTTGTTGTTGTAGTTGTCATTGTTGTTTGGCAGGCCCTGGGCCAGGTTATTTTTAGAGACAAGGTCTTACTCTGGCTCAGGCTGGACTATCTCTTTTTTTTTTTTTTTGAGACAGAGCCTCAAGCTGTCCCCCTGGGTAGAGTGCCATGGCATTACAGCTCACAGCAACCTCCGACTCCTGGGCTCAAGCTAGTCTCTTGCCTCCACCTCCCAAGTAGCTGGGACCACAGGCGCCCGCCACAATGCCCGGCTATTTTTTTGGTTGCAGCCGTCATTGTTGTTTTGGCGGGTCCGGGCTGGGGATTCGAACCCGCCACCTTAGGTGTACGTGGCTGGCACCTTAGCTGGTTGAGCTATAGGAGCCGAGCCTGGACTATCTCTTTTTAAAAATAAGTAAATCATTGTAAGAAAAACATACATTCATTATAAACAACAGGTACTAATCAAATAATATCAGGAACAAGAGTCAAGCCTGAAAATATGGGGACAGAGACTGCCAGTGTCCCTGTGTTCTTATGTTGGTGGAAATGATCACTACACTAAGAGCCTGGTCTATGCCCTGTGAGAGCTGGGCTGGGCTGCTGGAGGGGAGATCCCACAGTGGGCTAGTGCAGGTTGGGTGGAAGCCATCATCCTTGTGCCATTAAGGACTGTGATTCTGGAAGGAGAGAGGTCCCCAGGGGCTGGGAAAGACTGGCCTCTTAGTCAGAACCTGGAGTAAAGACTTGCAGGTCCTTGGCCTGCCAGGGGTGGGAAAGTGGGGGTGGGACTGGCCTTCCAAGCCGAGTGGATCCTCTCAGCAAATGAAAGGGACCTCCCCTGCCTGGACATGATCACCCCTGACCTGATCAGCTCTGTTGGATGAACTGCCCTCCTCTATGAAGCTGGGAGGGAGCTGCCATTCCTCAGGCCCTCCCTTAGTAGTCTGAGAGCCCAGAGGCCTCCTCCCCCCTCCTCAGGGAGAAGACACTCCTCTACACCAACGCTCTGAACCAAGGAAATCCCAACAACCCAAGTGGCAAGCTGAGAGAAACCACAGTGCTTGGCGTAGGTGGGCAGAAAAAGGTTACAGGTCATTTAAGATGACTAAGTGGTTCAAAGGAGAAATTGTGTAGCAGAGTCTCAGAGAAATCTCCATCAGTGGGTCACCTCTGAAGGGGACCTCCAGGCCAGTGGACTCTGGACTATCTCCAGAGACCTGAGTAGGGGAGCGAGAATAGAAGCAGGTGCCTAGCAAAAGATCAGCTGAGGCCACCCAGACCTCTGTGCTTGCAGGTGTCAGCCAAAGGAACTAACTCTTAGCAGGAACTAACTCTTTTCTGACAGGAAAATCTAGGCTTTGACATGCGGGTAGAGGGTGTGGAAAAACTCCTCCCAACCCAGCCT
The DNA here is from genome assembly GCA_963575145.1 of Galago senegalensis. NCBI lineage: Eukaryota > Metazoa > Chordata > Mammalia > Primates > Galagidae > Galago > Galago senegalensis. Next base: position 2,825 of record CAUYTI010037203.1, on the reverse strand, counting down.
TCATTGCATGTGGAAGGGCAACCTCCCTACAGGCCTGTCCAGGGACCTGGCTCTGGATGGGTTGAGAGCTGAGCCTAGCACTGTCTCAGCATTATCCACTCTGGGGGTCATCATCCCTGTGCCACTACTGAGGGCAGTATCCAGCCCTGAGGCATTGACCTTCAGGCCAGGAATGCTTTTGGAAACTTCCATAGAATCACATTATCCACCAAGTTGCCAGATCTGGTTCAGGAAGATTCCTGTCATTTAAAATCACAACTGGATAGCCGGGCATTGTGGCAAGCGCCTGTAGTCCCAGCTACTTGGGAGGCTGAGGCAAGAGAATCACCTAAGCCGAAGAGTTGGAGGTTGCTGTGAGCTGTGTGACACTGCCACAGCACTCTACCGAGGGCGATAAAGTGAGACTCTGTCTCTAAAAAAAAAGATCACAGCTGGGACAGCATTGTATGTGGCTTTGGGGATCGCAGGGCCAACCACACTAGGACTTCTATCCTGGTAAAAAGCCAAGACAGACAAAAATACAGAAAGATAAAATAGTCTTGGGTGCAGGAAGATCATCAGCCTAAAAAGGTCAAGTTACTTTTCTTTTCTGAAAAATGAGCAATAGTGAGGACTATGCAGGCTGTCATAAAGATCAGTAACAAAAAGTCGTGGTGGGTGCCTGAGTCCCTCCCTAGCATATAACCTTTTCTTTCTGAGACGTTTTTCCACCTGTCATTTGAGGAACTTTTGGGTGATGCCCGTGGCTTGAGTTTTTCACATTACAGGTTGGCAGTGGTTAAGTCCAGTGAGGTGGGGTCCCTGCCTGGGATCCCTGCCCTTGAGACTTGAGGGCAGAGTTGACATCCTTTACCTAACCACTGGGTTAGGGACTCACCCAGTAAGGGCAGGTGACCACATTAGCCCAGATCAGTCTGGTCCTGATGGAGTGCTCCACTGTCCCATCTGAGGTATGTAAAGTTAGACTTCAATCAGGGTTTAGGGGCTGATCATTATGACAACAGTTACATTCTACTTGGTGACTACAGTGACCCAGGCATTTCACATCGCTTTTTATTCTTCTAGTCTTTATAATTACCTCCCAGATAAATACTATTCCCTGGTTTACAGGGAAAGAGAAGTTCAAAGAAATTCTGCAACACGACCAAGAAAAACAACTTAGTAGCAGGTTGTGGGCTCATGTATGCATGTATGAACTTTTCTATTTGCTTAAAATTTTGATAGGCTCATATGATATTTTTATATAAATATATGTATAATAGGTGAAATTATAATAAGCATGACAACTTTGCCCTAATATGACAATAATTGCTTGGAAAATAAAAATGAAGTGTCAGGTGATGCCTGTGGCTCAAAGGAGTAGGGCTGGCCCCATATACTGGAGGTGGCGGGTTCAAACCTGGCCCTGGCCAAAAACTGCAAAAAAAAAAAAAAGTGTCATGTGGGTTATTAATCACTTCTGAGGTGTTAACCATATTCCTGGGATGAACCTTTAGTGATAATCTAATCAAAGATCACTCTCTTTGTAATCTTCTGAGAAGAAATGAACAAATTAACAAAAAATAAAAGAAACCAGTCAGGTGCAGTGGCTCATGCCTGAAATCCCAGCACTCCAGGCAGCCAAGGCAGGTAGATTGCCTGGGCTCATATGTTCGAGACCAGCCTGAACAAGATCAAGACCCTGTCTCCAAAAATAGCCGGACATTGTGGAGGTCACCTATAGTCCCAGCTACTCAAGAGGCTGAGGCAAGAGAATCGCTTGAACCCTAGAGTTTGAGGTTGCTGTGAGCTGTGACACTACAGCACTCTACTGAGGGCAACATAGTGAGACTTTGTCTCAATAAATAAATAAATAAAAGAAACTTAAGAAAGTCCAAAGACTGGGAAACAGTTTTGCAGTTTCTTCTTTTTCTTTTAGGATCACAGAATTTTTTTATTTCAACATATTAAGTGGCAATCACAGAATTTTATAGGGAACATCAAACACTACATATGCCATTATGTGTGAAAGAATATAAACACAATATATGAAAAAGAAATTTATAGAGCCTAGAATATTTCTCAGGTTATAACTGAAGACATATAGCATTTAAAGCTGAGAGATGAAAATACAAATTCAGGCTTAGACATTCAGAAACTATTTTTTTTTTTTTTGAGACAGAGCCTCTATCCCCCTGGGTAGAGTGCCATAGCATCATAGCCCACAGCAACCTCCAACTCCTGGGCTCAAGCGAGTCTCCTGTCTTAGCCTCCAAAGTAGCTGAGACCACAGGCACCCACCACAATGCCTGGCTATTTTTTCATTTTAGCCTTCATTGTTGTTTTGGTGGCCCCAGGCTGGATTCGAACTCACCACCCTAGGTGTATGTGGCTGGCGCCTTAGCTGCTTGAACCACAGGCGCCAAGCCTCAGAAACTATTAATAATCACTTGTTAATGAGATCATGAATTCCATTCTCTTACATATGACTTGGAGTAATCATTGCTAGAAATGCAGTCTCTCAACCCCCCCTTGGCCAAAAAGAATGGATCTTGAGCCTCTTGGGCTTTTGTTATACTTCTGCTTAGACATTGCTTTATTGTATTTCTTCCTTTTTTTTTTTTTTTTTTTACAAAACCATTGATTTACCTGTTACTTGTCATGCTAAATTCAAATGAGAGGGAAAAACTATCTTGTTTTGTGAGTTTTTTTTTTTTTTTGAGACGGAGCCTCAAGCTATCCCCCTGGGTAGAGTGCCATGACATCACAGCTCACAGCAACCTCCAATTCCTGGGCTCAAGCGAGTCTCCTGCCTCAGACTCCCAAGTAGCTGGGACTACAGGCGC